>CAOKZL010003447.1:0-156135 GCA_948472985.1 Iguana delicatissima | reverse complement strand
TCCATCACACCTTTTCAGACAGAACTCTTCTAGACCCTAAACTCTTCCCAAGCTGCTGAGCCTGGCCCTGGGACTGAATTCAGCGCCTCGGAGAGCTCCATCAAATTGCAGTCGGTAGATCTGATTTTCTGCCAGTTTCTCCAACCCCGGCCCTCCCACCCCAGGGGCTTTTTTTCTGGGGGAACCTTCCCTCTCAGTGACTCTGGACAAGATGTGCAACCTCTGAAAAACCCACCTCTGGTCCTCCTCCTCCTTCAGCAGATGCTACCTGGCCAGCTCAGGATGGATCACAGCCCCATTTCTCAGCACCAGAAACCCTCTCAAGTGCCCCCCCACACCCAATGAGGAAGATGGGTGTGATAGAGAGTCAGCATACGACCACCCTCCTTCCCTCTCCTTTCTGTGACCTGGTTTGGGCCCTGGGTGCCCGCTTTCCCCACCATCTCTTGGCCCCCTTCCTACAGACACACACACATACATTTTGATATTGGTGATTTTTCCACTTCTGCAGGATTCCTGCACCCTTAACCCGAGCGAATGTGGAGGGCCAACTGTGCAGGCTAAAACTTGGAGTGGATTTACTGCCCACAGCATGGAAGCTTCCAGCATCCATCAGGTGGAGAGGGTCTCCTCTGGTCAAGTTCTGAACAGTCAGCTGCTCTTTTGAGGTGTTTGCAGTTGTGTTGGGTGGCTTCCTGTGTATCTTTATTTTTCATATTTTTTAATTCCCAGAGGAGAGAGCAGAGGGGGAGCTGCGTCTGTGAAGACATCCTTGACCAGGTGTGTTTACAGGCTTGTGAGACTGTGCTTGCTTGTTTGTTTGCTTGCTTGCTTGTGTTTGTTAAGATTCCTTGTGCTGGCCGTGTGCTCTCCCTGAGCACACAGTCTAACTGACTAACAAGGAGGAGGAGACAGCTAGGGGGCTCCCAACGGTGCGCACCAGAGGCACGCAGAGTTAAAGTCCTCTACTTGAATCCTTCAAGTTCAACTCTTGGCAATCAGTAGAGCAGACGTAGCTTATATAGCTGAATTTGAGAAAGAAAGCCCAGCTATTCTTTCTAGAACTACTCCCTGTACTACTCTCTGTAGTATCTGTAGTATCAAGGATGGAAGGTGACCAAATTGGGAGGGGTTGCTAATACGCCTGATGATAGGATCAAAATTCAAAAGGACCTGGACAGATTGGAGAGCTGGGCCAAGGCTAACAAAATGAATTTCAACAGAGAGAAATGTAAGGTCCTACACTTAGGCAGAAAAAATGGTATGCAGAAATATAGGATGGGGGACACGTGGCTGGATAGCAGTACGTGTGAAAGGGATCTAGGAGTCTTCATAGACCACAAGCTGAACATGAGTCAGCAGTGTGATGCGGCAGCCAAGAAGGCCAACGCAATTCTTGGTTGCATCAATAGGAGTATGGTGTCTAGATCGAGGGAGGTATCGGTACCACTTTATTCTGCATTGGTTAGACCTCATCTTGAATACTGTGTCCAGTTCTGGGGACCCCAATTCAAGAAGGATATGGATAAGCTGGAGCAGGTCCAGAGGAGGGCAACCAAAAGGGTGAGGGGCCTGGAAGCCATGCCCTATGAGGACAGACTTAGAGAACTGGGTATGTTTAGTCTGCAGAAGAGAAGGTTGAGAGGGGACATGATAGCCATGTTTAAATATTTGAAGGGATGTCATGTCGAGGAGGGAGTGGGCTTGTTTTCTCCTGCTCTTGAGACCAGCACAAGGAGCAATGGATTCAAGCTGCAGGAGGGGAGATTCTGCCTGAACCTCGGGAGGAATTTCCTGACGGAGGGTTTTCCTGCATGACGGGGGTTGGACTGGATGGCCCTTGCGGTCTCTTCCAACTCTACATTTCTATGATTCTATGATTCTATGTGAGGAAGCTGCCGCAGTCACCTGTAGCACTTGTGGGATGTTCCTTTTCTTGCCACATGATGTTCTCGGGTACACCTGCACCAAGTGCAAACCTTCTTGGAGGATAAGGTACGCCAGCCGGAGACACGAGTTTCTAATCTTCATCTTACTAGGAAAGGCGAGGAGGAGTTTTTGGATAGGGCGGAGAAGATCTTCCTCAAGACTGAATGTGCAGAGGAGCTGTCAGATCAGGAAGTCAGCATACAGGGCCAGGAAACGGAGGCTTGGAGGAATGTCACATGGAAGAATAGAAGGACCAGAAAGGTAACAGAGACTCTCACCACACACAATCGCTTCAAAGGTCTTGGCCTTACAAACGATGAGGAGCACCAGGAGGAGGGAACAGAATGTCAACTAGATCAACACTCCCAGCCTAAGTAGAATGCCCAGGCAGTCCTAGAAGAACCTGCTCGTCGAGGAGACCAGGACAAGCCTCAGAGGAGGCGAGTTCTGGTTGTTGGGGACTCCTTGCTCAGAGGAACCGAAACAGCAATTTGCAAACCAGACAAGCTCAATCGAGAGGTCTGCTGTCTTCCTGGGGCCAAGATCAACCACATAACGGAGAGACTAACCAGGCTGGTCAAGCCCACTGACCATAAGCCCCTCATTGTGGTTCATGTCGGAACCAATGACACTGCGAGGCGCAGCTTTTATCACATCGCAAAGGACTATGAGCTTATGGGGACAAAGCTTAAGGACCTTGGTGCACAGGTTGTCATTTCATCTCTCCTCCCTGTTCAAGGATATGGCGCACGTAGGGAAAGGGCAATAGCAGAGGTCAACAACTGGCTCCGCACATGGTGTCGCCAGCAATGGTTTGGTTTTTTGGAACATGGCCTGAGTTTCCATGAACTTGGGCTTCTGGCAAGGGATGGGCTGCACCTCATGAAACTTGGCAGGAATGTTTTTGCAAACAGTCTTGCAAGGACGATTAACAGGTCTTTAAACTAAGTTCAGCTGCGGAGGGAGACAATATTATTCAGGGCAAGGACTCGACGAGTGCAGGGGGAAAAGGCCCAAATGATATTGGCCAAGTAGTACAAGTGTCCAATGGAGGGAGGAGTGGGAACTATAGTACAGGACTTGCAGGAAGGGCCTGGGGACTTAAGTGTCTCTACACTAATGCACGGAGTATGGGAAACAAACAAGATGAACTTGAACTCCTTGAACAACAAAATAAATACGATTTGATAGGCATCACTGAGACCTGGTGGGATGAGTCTCATGACTGAATAGAGTAGGAATAGAGGGGTATAGCCTATTTTGTAAAAATAGACCAAACAAGAAAGAAGGAGGAGTAGCCTTGTATGTCAAGGATGTTTTCACCTGTGAAGAGATCCTTGACTTAAAATCAGAAAGCCAGGTCGAGAGCATCTGGCTAAGAATTAAGGAAGCGATAAACAATAGGGATATTCTGGTGGGGGTTTACTACAGACCTCCAAATCAGACTGAGGACTTTGATGACGCCTTCCTCAACCGAATGACTGCACATTCAAGGAGGAGAGATACAGTAATAATGGGAGATTTCAATTACCCGGATATATGTTGGCAGTCAAACTCTGCCAAGACAGCAAGGTCCAGCAAGTTTCTTGCTTGTCTTGCGGACAACTTCATGTTCCAGAAGGTGGAAGAGGCCACAAGGGGATCAAATCTTCTAGATCTGATCCTGACCAACAGGGATGACCTTGTTAATGAGGTACAAGTGATTAGATCTTTAGGGGGTAGCGACCATGCCCTATTGGAATTTGGCATTCAGTGGGAAGGATAAGGGTAGCCAGACAGTCATCTTAGATTTTAAAAAAGTGGACTTCTGTAAACTTAAAGAGCTGTTGGCTGAAATTCCGTGGTCAAGAATAGCGAAAGGGAAAGGAGTTCAGGAGGCATGGGAGTTCCCTAAAAAGAAGATACTGAAGTCACAGTCTAAAACTGTGCCAATAAGGAGGAAAAATGGAAGGCATCTGAGGAAACCAGAATGGTTGACTAAAGAACTCTCAGCTGAGCTAAGTGTTAAGAGAAACATGTACAGGAAATGGAAGAAGGGGGAAACCACCAAAGAAGAATTTAAGCAAGTAGCCAGGAGATGTAGGGAGGAGGTCAGAAAGGCTAAAGCACAGAACGAACTTAGGCTGGCCAGAGACATTAAAAACAATAAAAAGGGCTTTTTTAAATATGTCCGCAGTAAAAGGAAAAAGAAGGAGATGATAGGGTCACTGCGCAAGGAAGATGGTGAATTACTCACAGGGGGAAGGGAAAAGGCAGAACTCCTCAACACCTTCTTTGTCTCAGTTTTTTCCCAGAAGGATACAAGCACTCAACCTGGCGGTTGGGGAGCAGGTGAGGAAGCAGGGGAAATGAGGCACGTAATAGGTAGAGACGCGGTACAGGAATCCCTGGCCACACTGGATGAATTCAAGTCTCCAGGGCCAGATGAATTGCATCCTAGGATATTAAAAGAGCTGGCAGAGGTCATTGCGGAACCGCTTGCTATAGTCTTTGAGAAATCTTGGAGGACAGGAGAAGTTCCGGCAGACTGGAAGAGAGCAAATGTTGTCTCCATCTTCAAGAAGGGAAAAAAGAGGACCCAAATAATTATCGCCCACTCAGCCTGACATCAGTACCCGGAAAGATCCTGGAGCAGATCATTAAGCAGTCAGTTTGTAATCACTTAGAAAGCAAGGCGGTAATCACGAGAAGTCAACATGGATTTCTCAAAAATAAGTCATGCCAGACTAATCTTATCTCTTTTTATGATAGAGTTACTAGCTTGATAGATGAAGGGAATGCTGTGGATGTAGCATACCTCGATTTCAGTAAGGCCTTTGACAAAGTTCCCCATGACCTCCTTGCAAAGAAGGTAGTAAAATGTGGGCTGGACAGGGCTACTGTCAGGTGGATCTGTAGCTGGTTCACTGACTGAACCCAAAGGGTGATCACGAATGGCTGCTTCTCATCCTGGAGAGAAGTGACTAGCGGGGTGCCACGGGGTTCTGTCCTGGGCCCAGTGCTGTTCAATATTTTTATCAATGACTTGGATGAAGGAATAGAGGGCACGCTCATCAAATTTGCAGATGACACCAAATTGGGAGGGGTTGCTAATACGCCAGAGGACAGGATCAAAATTCAAAAAGACCTGGACAGATTGGAGAGCTGGGCCACGGCTAACAAAATGAAATTCAACAGGGAGAAGTGTAAGGTCCTACACTTAGGTAGAAAAAATGGAATACAGAAATATAGGATGGGGCACACGTGGCTGGATAGCAGTACGTGTGAAAGGGATCTAGGAGTCTTAATAGATCACAAGCTGAACATGAGTCAACAGTGTGATGCGGCAGCCAAGAAAGCCAATGCAATTCTCGGCTGCATCAACAGGGGTATGATGTCTAGATCGAGGGAGGTACTGGTACCACTCTACTCTGCTTTGGTTAGACCTCATCTTGAATACTGTGTCCAGTTCTGGGCATCCCAATTCAAGAAGGACATGGTCAAGCTGGAGCAAGTCCACAGGAGGGCGACCAAAATGGTGAGAGGCCTGGAAGCCATGCCCTGTGAGGATAGATTTAGAGAGCTGGGGATGTTTAGTCTGCAGAAGAGAAGGTTAAGAGGGGACATGATAGCCATGTTTAAATATTTGAAGGGATGCCATGTAGAGGAAGGAGAGGGCTTGTTTTCTGCTGCTCCAGAGACCAGGACAAGGAGCAATGGATTCAAGCTACAGGAAAGGAGATGCCACCTGAACCTCAGGAAGAACTTCCTGATGGTCAGGGCTGTCCGGCAGTGGAATCTGCTGCCTCGGAGTGTAGTGGAGTCTCCTTCCTTGGAGGTTTTTAAGCAGAGGCTAGATGGCCATCTGTCGGGAGTGCTTTGGGGGTGTTTCTGCATGGCAGAGGGCTGGACTGGATGGCCCGTGTGGTCTCTTCCAACTGTACATTCCTATGATTCTATGATTCTTCTGACTAACATCTTTCATGTGTACTTCAAATAAATAGTGCTTATGTATTGTACTATTTGCATGTGTGGACTCTGCTCCTGACAGCAAATCACATTGCTGCAGTATATCGCCCCCCCCCCCGAGAGACTTGTACATAGAGTGATGGGCCAACTTTTTCTGTTTTTGCGGAGAACCAAACGCTTTCTTCTCTCTAGAACGGTAGCATACCTTAAAGTGACAGAGGGGGGACTTGGCTTACCGGCTCTTGGTCCTCATTTTATGGCTATTTTTCTCAGTAACAATCGGTATAGAGAAAAACTAGATGGATCAACCTGTTCCTATGGGATGCAAGGAAACTAATCGTTAAGCACTCAGTGGGGCAAAGGGTGGTGGGAAAAAGAGGAGCTTGGTCCTCCCTTGATGCAAGGATCAAAGCTCTAGATGGTCAATTTTGTGATAGAGATGGTTATGGCCGTGAATCGTTGGAAGGTTCCATCTAGGCTACTGAAGGAAGGGAAGGGATCAGTTACAAGCATAAGAAAACAAGTGTATAAGCACATCCTGGAAACCAGTTTTGTCAGTGTCTATAGTGCAAGACAGGAAAAGAAAGCAAATAGGTCAGAGTATCTTAAACCCAGTAAGGCCGACTGGACCCTGTTTAAAGATTAACATATCTCTTTAATGATGTGGGAAATATATTGGAGAATGTATTATCAAGTTTATAATATAAAAGTAACAAATCCATGGCAACCGGAAAGGGATCAATTGTGTCCGAGAATCGCCTGTGCAAACCAGCAGCTGACGGAGTTAGGGGCCTGCCTGTTGGAACAAGAAACATTTTCGGCATGTTGTCTCTGAGTGCGTGGCGGTCAGACCCATTTGGAAAACTTTAGCAAACATTTGCGTTGGCCGTTCCTTGGAAACGACACTGGGAAACAATCTTGTCAGGAAAGTGTTGGGATAATTCCAGCATTCTCTCCCCCGCCCATCTTGTTCTTAGAGCAGTGGTTCTCAACCTGTGGGTCCCCAGATGTTCATGGACTTCAGCTCCCAGAAGCCCCAGCCATTATGGTCAATGCTCAGGGCTTCTGGGAGCTGAAGTCCACGAACATCTGGGGACCCACAGGTTGAGAACCACTGTCTTAGAGCAAGTGGGCATAGCTAGCATAGGGCTACCTTTCTCTTGCATGCCAAAGCTCCACCATTTGCCTTTCTGTCATTTAAATGCATGATCATAAATACCTTTGGTGTTCAGGTGATCAGATCATGTGACCCAGGACAGTTGCTTGGGTCATCGGTCTTATGAAAGAATGAGACCCCTCTCAGCTCTCTCTCTTCTCCTCCATTTTTGCTTCCTCTTTCTCCTCTCCAACCATGCTTCACATCTCCAGCAGAAGATGGTGAGTTAAGACCGAAGCTACTACTATTCATTAGCTAGTTAGGTTGTAGGCTCTCCAATACATATGTAAATGTAGAAGCCATTAGTAAACTTTTCTAAGTTTGTAATCTGAAGCTGCCTGCATTTGTTTTATTTCTTCAGTCAGTTTGAGATCAGAAAAGCCATACATGAATTTAGACATGCTTCTTCTGCTACTCTGCTAAAAGGAGGCTGAATCCTGACAGTTTTAGCTTCCATAGAATTTCCCAATAGGGCTAACACCCTGGGAAACTCTCATTTCCAACAGAAAGCAACCAGAAGAAGGTTTTACAGGACCAAACAAACAAGAAATGGTCAAAGATAGAGTAGATCCAGGGAGGGATATAGAGAAAACAAAGGATGGACAGAAATGTTTGTTACCACCGTGTCCTGGCCTGGCCTTTGGTGAACCAAAGATATCATTTTGATATCATAATTCGGCCCTACTCTGCCACCAGCCAAGTGTTTGTGAAGCCCGCCGAACAAGTGCGAAGCTAGGCATGGCTACTGCTTGCTGCTCCCACCAAATCAAGCCAGATATTGCCAGATCTGCTTTAGGGGACCTCCCGAAACAAATGCTTTCATTAGATATGCACGCTGCTACAAAGGGACCCTCTGTCCTGAGAAGACACCCTGGCGAGCTAGGTACTTAACTGCCGAGCTAGCAGCATCTACACACCGGCCATATTATTGTCAATTCGGACTTTAGCGTAATCATGCAAATTCTGACCTTTCGGAGGCTTTGTCTCCAACCCAAAACTTACTGTTTTTGCCCAAGACCAGACTAGCCTGCGGTTGTTCTTTCCCTTATAAAAATCCCCCGCTTTTGAGAGCTCTTTGGAACTCTCGCCGGATCGCCCGAACTTCACTTTGCCTTGCTGCCGCTCGGTTCAGCCGATTCCCCTCGGCCGCCACGCCGGGTTTCCTCTTCTCCAGTCAGGCTTCTCCAGGACTGCAGGACAGGCGGCGTATCACCCATTCCCCTCAAATTCTATTTTCCGTTTCTAGTTAGGAGTGTGTTTGTTCTTTTCATTAATAACTGTTTAGTAAATCTTAATTGTTGTTTGAACCATTTGCCTGCTCACTGACCTGACGCTGTAGACATAGGGTAAAAGATCCTGCTGCGTTGCCCTGCCTCTCGTTAGCCAAGAGAGTGCTCCAGCTAATTTCCCCATCTTTGCTTGTTGTTGTTTGGTTATTTGGGCGCCCCTCCCGGGACCCCCAATTCACAGGGTAACATGTTATTGAAATTTACCTTGGTCCACAGCCCGATTGATCAATCTTTATGTTTTAATGATATTGGGTATTCAAAGGTACACAGAAAGAAAAACTAAAAAAGCAGCAAGTACAGAAAGAGCATTAGTTTTTGTAATAGATCAGTTGAGGGAACAAGCTAATTTTGGTAAAAAGAAAGTACCAAAGTATAAATGGAGAAAATGATGGAGCTGGCTAGAAGGGTCTTCCCCTGGCATTACTATCTATCTACCTATCTATCTATCTATCTATCTATCTATCTATCTATCTATCTATCTATCTATCTATCTATCTATCTATCTTTTAAATAAGAAAGAAAAAGTCTGTAAAAGAAAGACTTTATCTAAAGGCTTTCATGTGAAGGACTTTATGTAAAGATTTTCATCTAGAGATTTTCATATAAAATATACAGGCTGATTGAATACTTGATGGTACCTTGGAAATTTTACAAAGTTATACTGTTACATCATGTGAATCTTTTCTTTAAAAAAACAAGGTAAAAGTATTGTATTAGTATTGTACTAGTATTGTAATATTATGTTTTCAATTTTAATCATTGATTTCATGATTGTTTTTTAATTTTTCTATTTTGGTAGTAACTTTATGTAACTGTAAACTGTGATTTCTGTAAATATGATATTTTTCACACTATTATCCTTTATGATAATAGATATAATGGTCAATAGCATGTTTTTAATCAATAAAAAAAATTGCCTAAAAAAATTTGTCTAACCCTAGCCCTAGCCCTAACCTTAAACCCTAAAACTCTAACTCAAACCCCAACCCCAACCCTAACCCTTGACCCCTGACCCTCACCTCCTAACTCTAACCCTAACCCTAAACCCTAAACTCAACCCCAAGCCCAAGCCCTAACCTCTTAACCCTAACCTTAACCCCAACCTCAATCCCAACCCTAACCCTAACCCTCAGCCTAACCCTAACCCAACCCCAACTCCAACCTTAACCTGTACCCAAACCCGGATCTGGACTCGAACCCAGACCTGGATCTAGACCTGAACCTAGACATGGACCCTACCTCCAGTGACATAGCATTTGATGGGCTGCTGCTGACTTCCCATACACTCGTTTGGTAAAAATTGGGCATATGTTCATAAGCTAGACTTGAATGTTCTCAAAATGCTCAGACAGATATGCCAAGGCAGAAACTGAAAGAAGGTAATGGGCTGAGTACACAGGAGGGTCACGTTCCATCTTAAAAGGAATACCTGTGTGAGGAAAAACCAAGCATTAAGTTCTGTAAAAAGGCAAACAAAAATATTGCTGTGGAAATGGAGCATGCCCCTCTCTCTCTGCCACTCACTAGTTGTGACACTGAAGGTTTATTTCCAGTCTCTTAAGTTGACTTCCAGCCTTGCAAGACTGGAAATTCCCTCCCAGCGTTTTACTGGGGTTCTTGCCAGCCTCCCAAACCTGACTCCCACGCTTGGAAAGACTGGCAATCTCCCCAGCTCTATCAGGTATGCTGCCACCACCCCCCTGAATTATGAATCGCTTGGACAGAACAGGAGGGACCCTGCCTAATCTCTAAGCGTAAGGAACTTCCACCTCCCCCTTGCCCTGAGTGAGAGGTCCTATGTAGCGTGTGCCAGCCCTGGCGTGGAAATGGAGAGAAACGGAGGTTTATAAAAGTGTTTTAATCAAGGCATGCAAATAAACAATATCACACTTGGGAGACCCCCTCTCCCAGGTACACTTAGTTACAAGAATGTACAAAACAGATATAACAGCACAGATACATTCTTAAGATCAGCCAATTCCCAAAATAACAACATCCCTAACGCGACTAACTACTGATTTCTAGTTACTCACAATTAGGTTATAGGCGTAGATGATCTAAAGGGGCACGGCATGCCTGCCAGCTTGACTGGCCCAGCTCTCTTCTCTTTCTCTCTGTCTCTGTGTCTCTCTCTGGCCATATGGCCTCTCAGAAGTTTTATATTTTCCTCCTTGGAAGGATCTGGAAGCATCTCCAAGATGCCCACCTCTTTTCCTTTTGGTTGGTCAATTCTCACCTTGTGACCTGTGATGCTGACCCTTTCCTTTTGGTTGGTCAACTCTCACCCTGTGACCCTTGATGTAATCCCAACACCTCATTAACCCTTGGTTTACCTGAAGAGGGAAGTATCTCCCTTTGATAAGCCTAGATAATGGAAAGCCCCATTATCACACTAGTCAGGCTGCAGAGTGAAAAAATACAGATCAACTGGTAGTATTCAAAATCGCACTATTTTGACCCCATCCAGAAATGGGGAGTATCATGCCTTATTATTCCATTTCAAAGCTGTGAAATATATATAAAGTCATGTTGCTGAAAGAAATTCATTCAGATTCTTCTCAAAGACACATCCTGAGCAAAGGAGATGGCCCTGTGGTACCCAGTGGACATAGAATCATACAGTTGGAAGAGATTGCAACGCCCATCAAGTCCAACTCCACTCAAAGCACCCCCAGCAAATGGCCATCCAGTCTCTGTTTAACATGGTATAACAAAGGTTAAAATCCAATTAAAACCAGCACACCAATTTAAAACACGTTAAAATTAAAACACATTAAAATACACTAAAAGCATAAAACCATTCAAATACCATAATTAAAAACATAATTTAAAAAATCATAGTTAAAAATAGACTGAGTAGGTCTGCAGGACGAGATAATTCTTTAGCAGGTTTCAAAATTCAGACAGCGTATTTTGCTGTTGGATGTCTTCCGGCAGGCTGTTCCAATAAGAAGGTCCTATGGATGACTGTTACCAGTCTTGTTTTAGGCTTTTTACATAAATGGCCACCAGAGGACCTGAGTGGATGGGGTGGATTGTATGGAAGGAGGTGATCCTGTAGGTAACTTGGACCCACACCATGTAGGAAGAGACTCCACCACACTCCACTGAGGCAGCAGCATATTCCACTGTTGAACTACTCTTACCATCAGGAAGTTCTTCCTGACGTTTAGGTGAAATTTTTTCTCCTGTACTTTGAATCCATTGCTCCTAGTCTCTGGAGCAGCAGAAAACAAGCCTGCTCCATCTTCCATATGACATTCCTTCAATGGCTATCGTGTCACCTCTTAAGCTTCTTTTCATCAGGCTAAACATGCCTAGCTCCCTAAACCGCTCCTCATAGGGAGCTTCATGGTATCCAGATCCTTCACTATTTCGGTTGCCCTTCTCCTTCAGTTTCTCAATTTCCTCCTTCAACTGTGGTGTCCAGAACTGGACACAGTATTCCAGGTGAGGTGTACTGGTAATAGAGTGGTACTATTGCTTCTCTTGACCTAGACACTATATTCCTATTGATACAACCCAGAATTGCATTGACATTTTCAGCTGCTGCATCACACTGTTGACTCATGTTCAGACTGTGGTTCACTAAGACTCCTAGATCCCTTTCACATGTACTGTTTTCAATCCAGACCTCACCCATACTATATGTGTGCATTTCATTCTTTTGTCCTAAGTGTGGTACCCTACTTTTCTCCTTGTTAAAATTTAGGGTGTTAGCTTTCGCCCAGCTCTCCAATCTATCAAGGTCATTTTGAATGTTGATCTTGTCTTCTGGGGGTGTCAGCTACCCCTCCTAATTTGGCATCATCTGCAAATTTGATGAGCATGTCCTCTATTTCCTCATCCAAATCACTGATAAAGATATTGAATAGCACTGAGCCCAGGACAGAACCCCGCAGCACCCTATTAGTCACTTCTTGCCAGGTGAAGAGGAGCCATTGGTGAGGAGCACCCTTTGGGTTTGGCTGGTCAGCCAATTACAAATCCACCCAACAGTAGCTTTGTCTAACCCACATTTTACTAGCCTGTTTGTAAGAATGTCCTGGGGGACCTCGTCAGAAGTCTTACCAAAATCAAGATACATTACAACCACAGCATTCCCTTCATCCACCCACATGAAAACCTATTCCTGCCAGCTGTGGGTGGTGGCTCTTATGCAGACAGTGCACCTCACCTACTACAAAATCTATCGTTGAGCAGAACAAAATGCCTCCTGTTTGTGAAATAAAAGTACTGCTGAAAGAATTTGAAAGCCTGTGGGGAACTGGAAATCAACTCCTGTTGTTGAGGGTGGAGGTACAAGCACTTCTCTTGGTCACAGATGGTAGACAGCTACCATTTAAATAGTGGAGCATCCAGGGGCTTTGTAACCTGTTACTGGTGGTCAAGGGGGTTTGGATCATCATGGGGATGGGCCACACTTCACCCCAAAATGAACACTTCCATGAAAAATGACCAATCTGGGGAACACAAAAAGGCACCTCTTCTATGTAGAAATGCACCCCAGGGAGGGGAAGGTGCTGGGAGCATAGGGAGAATGGGAAGATGGAACACTTGGGTGAGAACAGGGGAGCTGGGGAGGCTCATTCACTTGACACTGGTGGGGGGTCTCCTAACACAAGCAGTCACTGGTTGGGGTGGAGGGTGGAAGGAATCGGGCCATTCATTGGCATTCAAGATTGGCTCCATTCTGGAAGACATGCTCCTAGGGGAGGAGAAAAATGGTCCCACCTCTTATCATCTTACCTGCACGTACTAGCACACTGGACCTTCCCAGCAGTCACATAGAGATGAGGGAGCGATGGGGGAGAGATTCGCCCAGGGTGGCAATGTTTTGGGGGCATCCCAGTTGGTAGCCACACTTCTGAGTGCCCTGGCCACGCCCCCACACACCACGGTCATGTCCCCACACATGGTGGCCACACACCTGCTGTAGCCTCTCCCGCTCCCCCCCACACACACACACTCCAAGCTCCACCACTGCTTCCTCATTTCCAAGTTCTGCCACTCTGGAAACCTACCTCTCAGGAGGAGTGCTGAGACAAGCTCTGAGAGGTACAACACCCCATCCCAATCAACTCCAAAAAGGAAGTTTGTGCAACAAAGATGTCCACCACTTGTCACACCGAGCATGGCCACAAACATGGGGAAGTCCTGACATATACAGAACCCATTACTACTGGCTGGGGTCCCAAGACAAGTTCGGAGAGGAGTAACCCCCAGCCCCAAAACATGTTGCAACAAAGATGGCTGCCCTCTTCAGGGTGTTCAGAGAGGTGGCTCTCAGGGGTCCCACAGATACATGAGGGATCCTCAAGGAACTTTAAGAAACCTTGGAATTTAGGGAACACCAGGAATATGAGCCCCAAAGGGACTCCCAAAAAATCCCTCAAGGGGTTCAGGAAGGTGGTTTTAAGGGGTCCCACAAACTCATTGGGTTCTTAAGGGAACTCCCAGAATCCTTGGAATATAATGTGACTAGGAGTGGGGCTCCAGATGAGTCCCCCAAATTCCCTCAAGGGGCATCCCAAAATCAGGGAGGTAGAATTAAAAGGGGGTGGGGCCCTCTGTCACTTTTCATTTGATGAGAAATACTCCCCTTATACTACTAAAGTCTGTCTTCTCCCAAGAGCAGGGGGAGTGGTGCAGACTCTGCATATAGATCCTGCACTGCAGAGGAATAATTTCAGATCTTCAGTTCTGACAAAAGCAAAAAAAGAAAAATAGGACTGGAGGTGCAGTGGTCAACTTAGAGGAGTGGACTTAGGACTTCCAGGGCATGGGGAAGGGGAATGGGCACACTAAGGTGTGGGGAGCAGGGTGCTGTTTCCCGTGTCCCTAAAACCATGCTGCCAATCAGGGAGAAAGTCTATTCTGATCTATATGCAAGTCAGTACATTAATGAGGAAACAGCCTTTTTTGCTAAGGTTGCACAAGGGCTTTTGGCAAATGGGTATGAAGGTCTGGCAGAAGAGAACAGGAAAAAGCTGGTAGCCCCAAGGAGAGAGGAAGAGGTCAGGCAGGTGACCATTCAAGGAAAGAGCAAATCGGCCCCTGGACCTGATGGACTTAGCTGGTCCTTTTACTTGTAAAGAGAAAAAGTGGTTCTTTGCCAAATATAACCCTGCCACACCAGGGTTATAAATACATTCTTATTTAGAGAAACTTTAAGAGAGTCCTTTTATGAAGGTATTTTAATTTTTTTTCTCCAGAAGGCACCCAATTAAGTAATGTTGATTATGGATTTTGGCAAAAAAAAAAAAAAAATAACAGATTAGTGAAATTGGCATTCAAAACTGTTTTGGGTTTTCAACCCATGTCTGGGTTTTTTAGAGAGGTCTTCCACTGAGCCCAAACAGGGAGGTTGGAGGACAACCTGTTGCTACTGGATCAGAGAAAAGCCTTTGACTGCGTCTATCACAACTTTAGGTGGATGGCTTTGGAGAGGAAGGGGCTCCCTTTGGAATTTGTCAGATATATTTGATACATGGATTTTAGGGCAGAGGTGGTACTTCAGATTAGCGAACGGGGGAGAGCTATCAGGTGCTGAACTTGGCTGTTGGGCAGGACTGCCTCTCAGTCCACTGCTCTGTGTGCTGCTGTTTCCTAACATACTTGGCCGGCCAGCCTGGGGGGAGTCGTTTGAGGGCTGGACCACTAACTACCCTGGAGACCCGGGTTCTATTCCCCTTTGCTCAGTCAAGGAAACCCACTGGGTGACCTTGGGGGCATCACACACTCTCAGCCCCAGGAAACCCCATGATAGGTTTGCCTTAGGCTTGCCACAAGTCGGAAACAACTTGAAGACATACTACAACAACAAACTGTGCTTTTCAGGCAGGGAAAAAAAAGGCCTACAGAACTGTTCATTTATTCCTACTCCTTGCTGCTTCTTTTTTTTTTTGCAAATCCACAAAATGAGGTCCTATTGGTGGGAACGAGCATAGACCTTAAATTTAGTTTAGGGTGTAATTAGTTGTTACTGTTGGATTACTACTCACTGTTTGGTTAATTTTATAGTATGTTTTCTTTTATATTATTTGTATTATTTTGTAGTATTATGTAGTGTTAGGGTGGTACTTCTTCCTTTGGGTTTTTTTTTTCCGGTGGTCTCTCCTTTTATTATTCAAATAGACTTGCTGTCCCAAAGTTTTATTTTCACAGAGGCTTTCTAGACGTCTGTGGCGCACCAACAGGGGTCGCGGGGGGCTCGCCCAGGCGGGCCCGGCCCCCAACTCACCTCCGGTCCTCGGGAATGTTGAATGTTGATGGCGCCGGGAGAGGGGCGGTGGCAGGGAAAGCGAAGGGAGGGCGGGGACCCGGGCAGCCGGGGCGGCGGGAGCTCGAAAGGGGGCGAGAAGGAGCAGGAAAGGGGGAAGAGCGGCAAAGAGGGGCGAGAAGCGGGAGAGAGACCGGATGGGAGGAGCGGAGGAGGGAGGGAGGGAGGGACGCCGCCGGGGGGGTCTCGGAGGCCTTCGGAGGGACCTGGGACCCCCGGGCTCCTGCGGAGGGGGGCGGAAGGGGAGCTGAGACCCTGCTAGGGGGAAGGGGGGGGGAGTCCCAGTGGAGGGGAGGGGGGAAAGGCGCACGGGGGTATCTGGAGGAGGCTTCCGAACTGTCGAGAAGGGGAGGCGGTGGGGAAGGAAAAGCAGTCATTCTCCTGCGAGACAGTGAGCAGCCTGAAGGCGGTATAAGGTTGCTTGGTGATTTGGTTTAGGTTATAGCTCTATTTTTTTTTAATTAATTTTGTTAATTAGCTGGCATATTTTAGCGTCATCTGGCAGGGCACAGTGATTCCTCTGTTATACATGTAAGACTTATTGCCTGATGGCCGTAAAACCCACTAGCCATTATCCCTAGTGCTGTCCAGAATGTAACTAAGAAGAATTGATCCAATGTGAAAAGGATCTAAGAGTTTTAGTAGACAATAAGCTGAATGCAAGATAACAGTGTCTTGTGGCAGCTAAAAAGGCCAACATGATTCTGGGCTGCATCAACAAGAGCATAGTGCCAAGGCAAGTGGTAGTCCCACACTATTCTGCTTTGGTCAGACACTACCTGGAACCCTGTGTCCAGTTCTGGACACCTGGAATGTGTCCAGAAGAGGGCAACCAAACTTGTAGAAGGCCTGGAAACCATGAAGCCCTCTGAGGAACAGCCTAGGGAGCTGGGGATGTTTAGCCTGGAGAAAAAAAGGTTAAGACGGGACGGGATAGCCATGTTTAACTATTTGAAGGGATGTCATGTTGAAGATGGAGCAAGCCTGTTTTCTGCTGTTACAGAGATAGCTTCAAACTACAGGAAAAAGAGATTCCATCTAAAAGTCAGGAAGAACTTCCTGATGGTAAGAGCTGTTAAACAGTGGAATACCCTGCTGCCTCAGTGGAGTGTGGTGGTGTCTCTTTCTTCTTTGGAGGTTTTCAAATAGAGGCTGGATGGCCATCTGTCAAAGGGAGGGCTTTGACTATGTCTTCCTGCATGACAGAATGGGGTTGGACTGGATGGTCCTTGGGGATCTTTTCCAACTTTAGGGTTCTAAGATTCTGTGACTAGAACTGGCCTGACTCCTTTGCCAGGAAGGGGTCGCAGCAACAAAGTCCAAGTAAACAAGATCTACCATGGGGTGGGGGGAGCTCCTCAAGGGGAGGGGCTGCAGACCTTAGAGGAAGGCATAGCCCCCTGGCCCAGTTTCTTTCCTTCTTTTCTCTTTCACTTTTTAGTTCTTATAATTATTTTTTTACTCAAAATGCCCTCCTCCTTTTAGGTCTTCCTATTTCACCTCCACATGGCTGTTCTGCTTAAGAAATTTAAGTAAGAAGGACAAATTTTAAACCATGAGCCATTGCTTTAATTATATATAATATCTTTACCATGTAAGAAAGCCAAGCAAACTGACAATGAATGTAAACAGCTGCGTACAAATGAGGAAGCACCATCATCGCCTTAAGAAATGGGGAGGGGGAGATTGCCCTGATTTTAGCAATCTGATTTTATTTATTTGATTTATTGCCCACTTTTACTGTGAAACTGGCACTGAAGGCAGTTCAAAACAGGATTTTTAATGGGTACAAATAACAAGAAGCAGTAAGTAATAATATTAAAATACTGTTATTTTAAAAAACCGTCTCAAAAGCAATTTTTATAGCATGAGCATGTCAGTAAGAGTGGGTGGTGCTCCCAATTACCAGCTTGTCTTGTAGCAGCCAGCCGGCCGACCAGCCAAAAGCATGTCTGAAGACAAAGGTTATTCCCTGCCATTGAAAGGAAACCAGCCTCCCTTGAAAGACAGCTCCACAAGCTAGGAGAAACCATCATGAAGGCCTTTTCCTGTCTTCCCACCAGACGTGTGTCTGAAGGTGGCGGGAGTCAGAGAGGGCTGTATGGGAGATGACAGTCCTTCAGAGAGCCCAGACCTGAAAGGTACATGCTTTATAGAGCACGACCAGCACTTTGAACTGTGTCGACAAACAAACCGGTAGCCAGAGAAGCTGTCATTAGAAGGGCAGAAGGCCAGCCCCATTCAACAGTCTGGACGCAGCTCTTTGGACTTGTTGAGGTTTGTGAACCATTTTCAAAGGCAGCCGTGGCTGGAGCACGTCCCAGCAATCCCAACAGGGCATCATTAGGGCATGCATAGAATCATAGAATCATAGAAATGTAGAGTTGGAAGAGACCACACGGGGCATCCAGTCCAACCCCCTGCTATGCAGGAACACCCTCAAAGCATTCCCGACAGATGGCCATCCAGCCTCTGCTTAAAAACCTCCAAGGAAGGAGACTCCACTACACTCCGAGGCAGCAGATTCCACTGCCGGACAGCTCTGAACGCCAGGAAGTTCTTCCTGAGGTTCAGGTGGAATCTCCTTTCCTGCAGCTTGAATCCATTGCTCCTTGTCCTGGTCTCTGGAGCAGCAGAAAACAAGCCCTCTCCTTCCTCTACATGGCATCCCTTCAAATATTTAAACATGGCTATCATGTCCCCTCTTAACCTTCTCTTCTGCAGACTAAACATACCCAGCTCTCTAAGTCTATCCTCATAGGGCATGTCTTCCAGGCCTCTCACCATTTTGGTCGCCCTCCTCTGGACTTGCTCCAGTTTGACCATGTCCTTCTTGAATTGGGGTGCCCAGAATTGGACACAGTATTCAAGATGAGGTCTAACCAAAGCAGAGTAGAGTGGTACCAGTACCTCCCTCGATCTAGACACCATACTCCTATTGATGCAGCCGAGAATTGCATTGGCTTTCTTGGCTGCCGCATCACACTGCTGACTCATGTTCAGCTTGTGGTCTATGAAGACTCCTAGATCCCTTTCACACATACTGCTATCCAGCCATGTGTCCCCCATCCTACATTTCTGTATTCCATTTTTTCTACCTAAGTGTAGGACCTTACACTTCTGCGCAGAGACCCTATCGTCTCCTTCTTTTTCCTTTTGCTGCGGACGTATTTAAAAAAGCCCTTTTTATTGTTTTTAATGTCTCTGGCCAGCCTAAGTTCGTTCTGTGCTTTAGCCTTTCTGACCTCCTCCCTACATCTCCGGGCCACTTGCTTAAATTCTTCTTTGGTGGTTTCCCCCTTCTTCCATTTCCTGTACATGTTTCTCTTAACACTGAGCTCAGCTGAGAGTTCTTTAGTCAACCATTCTGGTTTCCTCAGATGCCTTCCATTTTTCCTCCTTATTGGCACAGTTTTAGACTGTGCCTTCAGTATCTCCTTTTTAAGGAACTCCCATGCCTCCTGAACTCCTTTCCCTTTCACTATTCTTCCAGCCAGCAGCTCCCTAAGTTTACCGAAGTCCGCTTTTTTAAAATCTAAGATGAGTGTTTGGCTACCCTTATCTTCTCCTTCCCACTGAATGCCAAATTCCAATAGGGCATGGTCACTCTCCCCTAAAGATCCAACCACTTCTACCTCATTAACAAGGTCATCCCTGTTGGTCAGGATCAGATCTAGAATATTTGATCCCCTTGTGGCCTCTTCCACCTTCTGGACCATGAAGTTGTCTGCAAGACAGGCAAGAAACTTGCTGGACCTTGCTGTCTTGGCAGAGTTTGACTACCAGCATATATCTGAGTAATTGAAATCTCCCATTATTACTATATCTCTCCTCCTTGAATGTGCAGTCATTTGGTTGAGGAAGGCATCATCAAAGTCCTCAGCCTGGGTTGGAGGTCTGTAGTAAACCCCCACCAGAATATCCCTATTGTTTCTCGCTCCCTTAATTCTAACCCAAATGCTCTCGACTTGGCTTACTGGGTTTAAGTCAAGGATCTCTTCACAGGGGAAAACATCCTTGACATACAAGGCTGCTCCTCCTCCTTTCTTGTTTGGTCTATTTTTATAAAATAGGCTATACCCCTCTATTCCTATATTCCAATCATGAGACTCATCCCACCAGGTCTCAGTGATGCCTATCAAATCGTATTTATTTTGTTGTACTAGGAGTTCAAGTTCATCACCAGGGCCAGCTCAGATAGCTGGAGAAATAGGAACAACTAGCATGCTCCTTCCACCTCTGCAAAGGCACTCCTGGGCACTGCCAAAACCTGGGCACCCAAATTCAGGGCTGACTCCAAGGAGGCTGCAAGTAAACCCAAATCAAGGAGTGCATCCCCATCTTGAATCTCCATTCCACAATCTGCCCTTGGACTGATCAGGATCACTTCTGTCTTCTTGTCGGGGCTGAACATCAATTCATGCACCCTCACCTGGTCTATGACTGATGCCAGGTGTTTGTTTAGAACTCAGTGAGCTTCCTTGGATTTAGATGAGAAGGAGAAGACTGCTGGGTGTCCTCAGCACACAGATTGTTCCAGACCTCCAGGCAGACCTTCCGAGCAGTTTCAAGTGCATGTTAAATGGCGTGCAGGAGAGGAGTGAGTCTCAAGTCTCATCCAGGAGAAGGACATCAGGGAACTAACACGGAGCCCTTGTCCACTTCTCAGCGCCAACACCATCCTGGGTTCTTGGGGCCCTCTGTCTGGTAAGCTCTCCTTGCAGCGCAGGCCTTTGCATGAGGGCTGAGAAGGCCTGCGAGGAGGGACAATGGGGAGCATGGCAATGATGTGCAGCACTGTTGCTGTTCTCCATCCTTGTGCCTCCCCTCACACTCCGACACACACCGAGGCACAAGCAGACACAAAACCAGGTGCCGCAGGGAAAGGAAAGGTCGCTCCTGCTGCACACGGGGAGACAGAGGTACCCCCCTCACTGCCCCGGACGGGAGGCGGCGGTTTCCCCGCCGGAGAACGAGGAGGAGCCCTTGCTGGTGGCGCTGGTGGCCAGCATCCGCAGCCATAGAGGCCTCGGGGGCCGCTCCCCCGGGCAGCAGCAGCCGCAGCAGCCCCCGCACCGGCCGGGCTGCCAGGCGAAGCGCTCCGCCGCAAAGTAGTAGACCAGGGGGTCCAGGCAGGCATTAAGGCTGGTGAGCGCCATCGTGACGCGCCGGGCCACGTAGGTGCCTCGGATGAGGCGGCAGTCCCCCACGAGGCCCGCGCGGCCGAGGGTGTGGACCAGCTGCACCAGGTGGTAGGGGGCGAAGCAGATGAGGAAGACCCCCAGGACCACCAGCACCGTCCGCAGCGCCTTGCGTCTCGCGGCTCGGGATCCCGGCTGGAGCCCCGGGGAGGCCAGCAGCCGCCAGGCGATCAGCGGGTAGCAGACGCAGATGAGACTAAGGGGCAGCAGGAAGCCCACCGCGGCGGCGAAGAGGCTGACGCCCGAGATGCGGCCCTTCCAGGAGCGGGAGGAGAAGTTCTCCAGGCAGGCGGTGCGGCCGTCGGCGAAGGGGCTGGTCAGGGGCCCGCGCAGGGCCAGGTAGAGGACGGCGGCGGCCAGCAGCGCCCACACGGCCAGGGCGGCGCCCCCGCGATAGCGGAACCGCCGGAGCTGGAGGTGCCGCAGCGGGTGGACGACGGCCACGTAGCGCTCCAGGCAAATGAGGGCCAGGAAGAGGGAGCTGCCGTAGAGGTTGGCGAAGAAGAGGCAGCCGGTGACCTTGCAGAGTGCCTCGCCGAAGACCCAGTCGTTGCGGAGGGCGTGGTAGGCGATGCGGAAGGGCAGGGTCAGCACGAAGAGCAGGTCGATGGCGGCCAGGTTCACCAGGAAGACGTTGGCCGGCTGGGTGGCCGACTTGGTCCGAAGGAAATAGCCCAGGACGAACAGGTTCCCGGCCAGGCCCAGGACGAAGACCAGGCTGTAGACCACGGGGAAGAGGAGGTACTGGAAGTCGGCGCTCTCGGAGCAACTGTTGCTGCCGTTCCACGTGGAGCCGGTGGGAGGCAGCACCGAGAGGCTCCACTGCTGGGGCTGGAAGGGATAGAAAAGCTGCGGTCAGGCGGGCCCGTTTTTCGTAGCCCCCAGTCGTGCCCCTGCTGCCCTTCAGCGCCTCCCTCTCTCCCTCTGTCTCTCTCTCACAAACTGCCCCAAGATCGGGTTCGCCTCACAGCAACCACTAGATGCCCCTCATCTCTCTCCGTGGGGCCCTTGGCCAGAGGGGCGCCCGTGAGCGTCTCACATGCATCGGGGAGTTCCCATGGGAAGCGACTCTCGGGGTTTCCATAATGATGGGAGAGAGGACCAAAAGAGGAATAAGAGCGTCGGGGCCGCCACCGCCAGGGCCCTGCAAGCTGCTCGGCCCCCCGCAGAGACTGGCTCCAGACTCGCTAGCCCCGGGCCAGTCACCGGGAGCCCTTCCGGCTCAGCCGAGGCGCTTCTAAGAGGTCCGGCCGCTGCCGGTCCCTGAAGAGGCTCCGGGAAAGCAAGGAGACTTTGCGCCCAGCGGGCACTGCACCCAGGACACCACTCTCTGGCACCCCGGGGGAAAAGGATTGCCAGCTCCGCAGAAGGGAGAGCCCGGGGCGCACGGACGCGGGCAGCCTGCGCCACAGCGGGGTCCCGGGTCGGGCAGAAGCCCGTTCCAGCGGAGAGAGAGGGAAGACTCCCTGAGATGAGAGGGCGAAGCATTTGGGTCGGCCCCGGGGCGTGCTTCGCGGTGCGGATCCCGAGGGTCTTAACTGGCAGAGACTGGCACGTTTGATGGCACGTTTGAATGTGCCCCGCGGAGCAAAAGGAAACGGGTTCCACCTCAAAGCGGAAACTCTCCCGGATGTGGAAGTGTGCTATTTGGGCTGAGCCATAGCTTGTCTTGGGGTGCAGAACGCTATTTATTTATATATTTATTATAGCCCTTTTCTGTTATTGCTCATTTGTTGAATGGATTCATCGGGTGGCAAGAATTTTTCACCTCGAGGAGGACACTTTCCCGATTATGGCAATGTGCGAGTTGAGATATTTATAGAAGCTGTTGGCGGGGGGGGGGCATTCACGTCTCGAACCGCGATTCCGTTCCACGCTGTAACTCTTCTGTTCCCTATTTTCGCGAAGATGAGGAAGCGGGAACTGCGAAGAGGAAGGAGGAGGAGGAGGAAGCGACTTCAGTTGCCTCCTGCGCAACACCGGTCTCCCAGCAGAAGCGGGGGTGGTGAGGCGGGTGGGAAGCGGACGGACACGGACACACACACACGCCCCAGCTAAGGGAGCGGCGATCTAGTCAGGTGGGGTTTGGGGGGAGATACCAGCCAGACCTCCCGTGAGCCTCTCAATGAGGCCCGTGAGCGAGAGGTTGCCCTCGCCTCCCCTCCTGAGGCGTGAGAGAGCCTTCGGGCGGGCAGGGCTCCCTCGGTAGGCGTCGGGGGCAGGCTCTCCCCACACACCCGAGGGCAGAAGGCCGAGGGTCCCTGATCCAAGCCTCCTGCGCGGCTCTGCGGCGGAAAGCGAGCAGGAGGGCTGCTCGGGGGCCGCCGGAAAGGGGAGTGAATCAGGGGTTATTTTTCTTGAGACCGGAGGACCCCCCCCCGTTCCGGCTCAGGGCTCTGCGATCCCGCCGCCTTTGAAGCCAGCGCTGGAGGCCGGGGGGGCACGCGGGTGCTCAGGCGAGAAATGCGTGTAAGATAGTGCGAGTGGTCGTGGGTGCTCCTGTGGGGTGCGCGTCTCTCTCCTGGTAGGGAGAGCTCTTGAGGGAGAAGGAAGGCCGCGGCCCGCTCCTTCCCCCGCTCCGTCCCTGGCGGCCCTCTTGAGCCACTTGGCCAGTCCGGCAAGGTGCCTTCCCCCATCTCTTCCCTCTCTCCCTCCCTCTCTCGCCTCGCCCTGGCCACCGGCCCCACTGGCCTCCTGCCATTCTACCCCCACTCCGCCGCCGCCGCGCTGGGGGTCACCGGGGAGGGAGAAAGGCCTGCAGCGGAGCCTCCCGGACAAGACCCTCGAGTTCTGAAACTGGCCGAAGTTGCGCTCCTGTTGGACGAAGCGCTTCCCGCAGCTGTCTCTGAAATAGGCTGCATGGACGGACAAAGGGCCTCCGGGGAACGTCGGGGAGACTCTGATGAAAAAGGCAGGGCGGGGTTGCTCACCTGCCCCAGGACATCCCTCTTTATCCCACCCCAAAAGCATAAGTCCTCGGGGTCCCTGGCTGGGAGGGCGGGGGGCTGTAAATTGGGATAAATAAATGCAATTGGGAGGAAGTTTCTTCTCATTGCTCTGGCTTCTTTACTCATTCCTATCCTGCCTTTCTGCCAACTCAGGCGCTCCGGGAGGCTTTCTCGGGCCTTGCGCTTCAACAGCCGCACGGGATTCCCTAGAGAAGAGGGACGGGGTCGGGCGCAGCATGAGACCGAAACGGGGAAGGAAAAGAGGACGGGGGGCATTCTTGGCTCTGGGACCCAACTACTCATTTCTTCCAGTCGGGAGGGGGACACTGGGGGGCTTTTCCCTTCCAGGAGCCAGGATGGGGTCAGGAAGCTGGCCTTGTACCCCCAAAAGGGCCATCGGGGCCCCGGACCAGCAGCCTCTCCGGCCTTTACAGAGGCCCACGCATGAACTGCTTGGAGAGACCCTTCTTGGCCTCTGAGACTCGGGGGGCGGGGGCGGCTGCGAGTCAGAAGGGGCAATCGGCCCTGGCGGGAACCGAGCTGAAGAGCCAAGGGACAGCCGCTTCTCGCGGAGGGCACAATATCAAGAAACTTTGAGGGATAAACAGGGTGGGAAGGGAGTGGTCCTCTTGGTGTGGGGCGCCTCTCAGTGCTCCCCTAGCTCCCATCCCTGCCCCACATTTCCTGAGGCGCGTCTGCGTCATGGCTTGGCTGCCTTTCTGACCCAGGACGCAGGAGGATGGAGCCGGACAGGGCTTTGGCTATCTTCGGCTATCAGAACTTGCTCCTTTTGGTTGCCACAGCTCGCGAGCTTTGGCTACCAGGACTTGCCGCTTTGGCTACTAGGGCGCGAGCCGCGTAGCTGGAAGGCGCCTCGGAGGTCGTCCCGCGGGTGGTATCTGAGGCGGTTCGCGCACACGCGCGCCCGGCTCAGACACACGGAGAACATCCCCGGCTGTCAGAGCCTGGACGGGAGGGCAGGCACGGCGCAGCTCATCCGCGGGTCGGCAGCGAATGCCTGAAAGCTCCGGGAACGCTAAGCCAGTACTATGAGCTCACCGCGCGTGCGCGGACACCCGGAGGGTGGAGTGTCTTCCCCGGCTTTGGGGCCTGAAAGGTCCCCCGACGACCCCTCTCCCTTCGCCCAGCCACCCAAGCTCTCCAGGCACATCTCTCAAAGGACCTTCCCCTCCCCACTCCGCGGAAACAGAGCTATTGCCCCTTTGGAAACAAGGTGGAGGGTCCCGAAGTCACCTCGGAGGCGGGGACTTCAGTGTAGGGGCCCCGGTTTCGGGCGCCCCCCCACCGCCAAAGAAAAAGGTTGCGGGCTGCTCTCTTCGCCCACCCGTCGTTTCCCCGCGCCAGGCCTTCCTCGCTCTGCGGGAAGGAAGGAGTTTCCTCCGCCCGCCCCGTCCAAGAAGGAGAGGAGAGAGGATGGCCCCGCGCCCCGCTCGCTCCTTCCCGGGCCGGCGACCAGACTTACTGGGGGCTCCGAGGGCTCCATGGGGGCGGCGGACGCTCCGGAGGCTGCTGCGAGTGGGTCTCACCGACACGGCTGCCGGGAGGAGCCACTTGAAGGGCCAGTTGCGCAACCCGCGCCCTCGAGGCGCTTTCCGAGAAGGAAGGCCACCCCCCCGCCCACCTCCGGTCCTTGCCGGCCAGCCGGCCGGAGGGAGCGGGGAACACCCGGCAGCGCCTCCCCTCCCCGGTTCCTTGTTCCTGGTCAGGCGGGGGGGGCAGAAGGAGGCTCCCCCGGAGAGGAGGGCGGGTGCCGAGTCGCCCGCGGGTACGCCAGAAGAGCCCTTCTTTCCTTCACCGGCCTCTGCGCCGCGGGCGGGGGCGGAGAAGGAGGAGGGCCCGCCCCTCTCTGGAGCGGGAAATGCCCGCTGTTGAGCAACCGTCTTGTTTGCCGAAGTGACGGTGCCAGGTACTCGGCCGCGGCACAGGGCAGGGAGGCCCCCTCTGCCGCCCTTCCTCAATCTGCCCAGGCACTGGATCGAGTCCCTCCGCTCCCCCGGCCGCCCACTTGAGCAGGCGGCCGGGGCCCTGCGGTTCCTCCTCCTCCTCCTCCCGATTCTGCGTCTCCCTCCGCGCCGTTCCCGGAGCTGTCGGGGGAAGGAGAAGGGGGGCAGCGGCCTCCCGCCTCCCTGCTCGCCGGTCCTCCGATCCCTCTGGCTGTGCGTGGTAGCCCCCGAGGAAGCTCAGGATGCGGGCGGAGGGAGACCGCGCCCAAGATTCATCCTGAGCGGCGGGTGGGCGTGGGCGTCCCTGCCTGGTGGTCCCAATGGGAGCGGGAGAATTCGCCCAGGACTCGTGGGCCGGGCGAAATGCCGTCGCAGCCTTTCCTCTCTCGGTTGCTGCGTCTGCAGGGCACGCTTAGCGCACTTTGATCCTCTTTAACCGCCTCCCTTCTCTCCCTCGGACGGAATCCCGAGTTCGAAGGTTGGTGCTGAGGGGACTCTGATTTTCTGCAGTTCGGAGGAGCCGCTGGAGAATTTTACGCGCCCTTCGGAGGGCTCCTCTTGAGTGCCTCAGCTTCGGGGTCGCCGTTTGCAGCCAGATCGCCCGGGTTCGCCTCTCCCGCCGACCTCGGCTGGGCTCCCACGCCAGCTCTTCGAGGTCACAGTCGGTCAGGCACCCCGCAGTTTCCGCCGGAGCCCCCTGCTTCTGGGGGCTGTTAAAGTCACCCCATCTTCTTAGCGCCGCGTCTCCTTTGAACACCTCCTCGATTCCATTTGGGTCGGTGGGCGGGGAGCCCCACTCCCAGCCCGGAGGGGCTATGGCGCCAGTGTTGCTTTACTCGGTTATTCGGGGTGTGTGCAGTCGGGCCCCTCAAGGTTTCTAGCTTAACGCTCACAAACCCCCCCCCGGGCATAGACGGAGACATCTCAGCTAGCCCCCCTCCTGCGGGCCCCTGGAGCTCTCTGTGGCCCTTAAGGGACTTCCTCAGACCTTCGTGCTCCGGACTGCAGAGAATTCCCCATTGTTCAAGCTGAGGAAACCGGCCGCCATCTTCCTGCGGGTCCAAAGAATCATAGAATCATAGAAATACAGAGTTGGAAGAGACCACAGGGGCCATCCAGTCCAACCTCCTGCTATGCAGGAACACCCTCAAAGCACTCCCGACAGATGGCCATCTAGCCTCTGCTTAAAAACCTCCAAGGAAGGAGACTCCACTACACTCCGAGGCAGCATATTCCACTACCGGACAGCCCTAACTGTCAGGAAGTTCTTCCTGAGGTTCAGGTGGAATCTCCTTTCCTGCAGCTTGAATCCATTGCTCCTTGTCCTGGTCTCTGGAGCAGCAGAAAACAAACCCTCTCCTTCCTCTACATGGCATCCCTTCAAATATTTAAACATGGCTATCATGTCCCCTCTTAACCTTCTCTTCTGCAGACTAAACATACCCAGCTCTCTAAATCTGTCCTCATAGGGCATGTCTTCCAGGCCTCTCACCATTTTGGTCGCCCTCCTCTGGACTTGCTCCAGCTTGACCATATCCTTCTTGAATTGGGGTGCCCAGAACTGGATGAGGTCTAACCAAAGCAGAGTAGAGTGGTACCAGTACCTCCCTCGATCTAGACACCATACTCCTGTTGATGCAGCCGAGAATTGCGTTGGCTTTCTTGGCTGCCACATCACACTGCCGACTCATGTTCAGCTTGTGGTCTATGAAAACTCCTAGATCCCTTTCACACATACTGCTATCCAGCCATGTGTCCCCCATCCTATATTTCTGTATTCCATTTTTTCTACCTAAGTGTAGGACCTTACACTTCTCTCTGTTGAATTTCATTTTGTTAGCCGTGGCCCAGCTCTCCAATCTACCCAGGTCATTTTGAATTTTGATCCTGTCCTCTGGCGTATTAGCAACCCCTCCCAATTTGGTGTCATCTGCAGATTTGATGAGCATGCCCTCTATTCCTTCATCCAAGTCGTTGATAAAAATATTGAACAGCACTGGGCCCAGGACAGAACCCTGTGGCACCCCGCTAGTCACTTCTCTCCAGGATGAGAAGCAGCCATTCGTGATCACACTTTGAGTTCGGTCGGTCAACCAATTACAAATCCAACTAACAGTAGCCCTGTCCAGCCTGCATTTTACTAGTTTCTTTGCAAGAATGTCATGGGGAACTTTGTCAAAGGCCAAGATATGCTACATCCACAGCATTCCCTTCATCTATCAAGCTAGTAACTCTATCATAAAAAGAGATAAGATTAGTCTGGCATGACTTATTTTTGAGAAATCCATGTTGACTTCTCGTGATTATCGCCTTGCTTTCTAAGTGATTAGAAACTGATTGCTTAACGATCTGCTCCAGGATCTTTCCGGGTACTGATGTCAGTCTGAGTGGGCGATAATTATTTGGGTCCTCTTTTTTCCTCTTGTTGAAGATGGGGACAACATTTGCTCTCTTCCAGTCTGCTGGAACTTCTCCTGTCCTCCAAGATTTCTCAAAGATTATAGCAAGCGGTTCCGAAACGACCTCTGCCAGCTCTTTTAATATCCTAGGATGCAATTCACCTGGCCCTGGAGACTTGAATTCATCCAGTGTGGCCAGGGATTCCTGTACCACCTCTCTACCTATTACGTGCCTCATTTCCCCTGCTTCCTCACCTGCTCCCCAACCGCCAGGTTGAGTGCTTGTATACTTCTGGGAGAAAACTGAGACAAAGAAGGTGTTGAGGAGTTCTGCCTTTTCCCTTCCCCCTGTGAGTAATTCTCCATCTTCTCTGCGCAGCGACCCTATCGTCTCCTACTTTTTCCTTTTGCTGCGGACGTATTTAAAAAAGCCCTTTTTATTGTTCTTAATGTCTCTGGCCAGCCTAAGTTCGTTCTGTGCTTTAGCCCTTCTGACCTCCTCCCTACATCTCCGGGCCACTTGCTTAAATTCTTCTTTGGTGGTTTCCCCCTTCTTCCATTTCCTGTACATGTTTCTCTTAACACTGAGCTCAGCTGAGAGTTCTTTAGTCAACCATTCTGGTTTCCTCAGATGCCTTCCATTTTTCCTCCTTATTGGCACAGTTTTAGACTGTGCCTTCAGTATCTCCTTTTTAAGGAACTCCCATGCCTCCTGAACTCCTTTCCCTTTCACTATTCTTCCAGCCAGCAGCTCCCTAAGTTTACCGAAGTCCGCTTTTTTAAAATCTAAGATGAGTGTTTGGCTACCCTTATCTTCTCCTTCCCACTGAATGCCAAATTCCAATAGGGCATGGTCACTCTCCCCTAAAGATCCAACCACTTCTACCTCATTAACAAGGTCATCCCTGTTGGTCAGGATCAGATCTAGAATATTTGATCCCCTTGTGGCCTCTTCCACCTTCTGGACCATGAAGTTGTCTGCAAGACAAGCAAGAAACTTGCTGGACCTTACTGTCTTGGCAGAGTTTGACTACCAGCATATATCCGGGTAATTGAAATCTCCCATTTTTACTGTATCTCTCCTCCTTGAATGTGCAGTCATTTGGTTGAGGAAGGCGTCATCAAAGTCCTCAGCCTGGGTTGGAGGTCTGTAGTAAACCCCCACCAGAATATCCCTATTGTTTCTTGCTCCCTTAATTCTTACCCAGATGCTCTTGACCTGGCTTACTGGGTTTAAGTCAAGGATCTCTTCACAGGTGAAAACATCCTTGACATACAAGGCTACTCCTCCTCCTTTCTTGTTAGGTCTATTTTTACAAAGTAAGCTATACCCCTCTATTCCTATATTCCAGTCATGAGACTCATCCCACCAGGTCTCAGTGATGCCTATCAAATCGTATTTATTTCGTTGTACTAGGAGTTCAAGTTCATCCTGCTTGTTTCCCATACTCCGTGCATTAGTGTAGAGACACTTAAGTCCCCAGGCCCTTCCTGAAAGTCCTGTAGATTTTCTGGACACTGTGTGTGGGGGGAGAGAAGGTTCATTTGAATGGACCCCCCTTGCCTCTCTGTGTGGTCCAACTGGGGGGCCTTGGGCTGTCCCTGGAGAGGGTGGCCTACTTTCACGGACAGTCCGACTAACAAAATTCCACACCCCCTGCTGCTGCCAGTTGCCTTCTCTCTTTTTTTGTATGGCTGTTTTATGATTTTGTGGCTTGTGGCCTCTGTTTGCCTTTGCTGTTACTGTTGGCTGCCTGGGGGGTCCCTGCGGATGGATGGATGGATGGATTGATGGTATGGTATGGTTCCCTCCCTGGAATCTGGGGATCTCTTCCTGCCCTTTCTTTGGCCTCAGTTGAGGATCTGCCTCTTTTATGGTGCCCCTCCCTGGCTCCCCCTCCCTCCCCCAGCCTCTTTTTGACTCCCAGGTCCTCCTTCGACTTCCCCCTCCCTCTGCTGTAGCAAGCCAAAGATGTCTGGGTCCCCTTCCAGGCAAACACAGTGAGGCTTGGCTTCATTCTGGGGTCAAGAAGGCCTTTGGAGAGCTATAGGTTCTTCCCCACTCCCAAGTCCTTGGTGTCCTTGCTTAATGTTTGTGGCTCCTGAATGTTTGTGGCTCCTCAAAGCTGTTCCTCCTCCTCCTGAGTCCCCTGCTGCAAATTGGGGGGGGGGTGGCATCCTGTCTTTAAGGTGAGGTTGTCAGCCATGTGCATGGCTCACTGCTGCACTGACCTTGCGCTGCGCTGGTATTTTGTCTAAGAGTAGTGTAACACTTCTGTTCCTCAGAAGCAGTGTAAGTTCTCAGGGGATAGTTGTTGAAGCTGAGCTCATTCAGAGACCAGGCTGGCCTTTGCTTCCTTTACCATTAAAAGCACAACGCAACACCAAGCAAGAGTAATGCCTCACACGAGGCTTCAGTATGGGATAACAGTATGCATTCATTTTCATATAAATGGAATGGTCATTTAATGTTCAACAGGTCTATACTCTCAAGAAGTATCAGCAGTTTTCAAGTGGAAGGCAGTTCAAACTATTCCTGCTTTCCCTCTTTATAACATTTTGATTGTCTTAAAAATGTAGCTTTTCAAAGCCTTGCAGCACAAAAAGCTGCTAAATTATGGACACCAAGACAGATAATCATGTATTGTTGGCATTCAGGGCATGTCACAGATCTGAGTGTGGTTAAAGAATTATTGATGAAAAAGCACTGATGTGTTTAGCCTTCCATATGCCTCCCACATTGTTGTGGTCATGTGCCTTCAAGTCATGTCTGGCCCTAAGGCAAACCTATCATGGGGTTCTGCTTGACAAGATTTGTTCAGAGGGGGTTTTACCCTTGTTTTCTTCTGAGGCTGAGAGAACATGACTTAGAATCATATAATCACAGAGATGGAAGAGACCGCAGGGGCCATCGGGTCCAACCCCCTTCTGCCATGCAGGAACACATGCTCAAAACTCCTCCAGCAAATGGCCACCCAGCCTCTGCTTAAAAGCCTCCAAAGAAGGAGGAGACTCCACCACACTCCACGGAGGCAGCAGCAGCAGATTCTATTGTTGAATGGTTCTGACTGTCAGGAAGTTCTTCCTGAGGTTCAGGTGGACTTGCCCAATGTTACCTAGTGGCTTTCCATGGCTGAGTGGGAATGTGAACTCCGATCCCCAGAACCGTGGCCCAGTGTGCAAACCATGGCTCCACGCTGGCTCTCTTGCTTCCCAGCGCAGGAAGCCTCATTCCAGCACAATCCCTACTTCTTGGCTCTTTGCTTTATGACTCTACAGGCACTTGAAGCATCCTGGTTTATGGCCTCCGATGGCACTGCCTTTCCACAGTGGTGGTACTGCATGCTCCTGGGGGGCAGGAGACAATGCTGATGGCATCAGTGCCGCTGGTAGGGTCTCCCATGGCAGACGGGCTTTAGTCAAGGAGCCAGACTCGATGGCCCAAACAGCCACTGGGCAGTAGGAGGAGTGGAGGGTGAAGGAGGCACAGTAAACCCCTTTGAATGTCTTTTATTATGAAAACCCTATGATGAGACAATCCAAAATGAAGCAAGGGATATTGCCAGAAGATTAGACTCCCAGGTCAGATGGTACTCAATGAGCTACTAGGGAAGAGCAGAGGGCAACTATGGGTAGCTCTGTGGCTAATGATGCGATCGGACTCAAGCTGAAAGGACATTTAGCTGTTGAAGTTGTTACCACTGTGAACTGGCCTGGCCTTTGGTAAACTTCAGATATCATTTTTGATATCACAATTCGACCCTGTTCTGCCACCCTCAGCCACATGTTTGTAAGGCCTCTGAACAAGCACCGAGCTAGGCGTGGCTATTAAACGCTGACTCATACTTGTTTACACCAAGGCAAGCCAGAAACTGCCAATTTGCTTTAGGAGACCTCCCGAAACAAACACCTTCATTGCAGATGCGCGTCAGAACAAAGAGACCCCTGCCCCGAGCGGGCACCCTGGTGAGCTGAGAGCTCAACTGCCAAGCTAGCTGCATCTGCATACCGGCCATACTATCGTCAGTTCAGACCTTAACTCAGTCATGTAAATTCTGACCTTTCGGAGACATTGTCTCAAGCCCAAACCTCATTGTTTTCGCCCAAGACTAGCCTAGCCTATGGTCATACTTTCCCTATATAAGCCCCAAGCTCCGAGAGCTTCCTCGGACCGCTCCGGAGTGCCATCCAGCCTTGCCATCGCTTCGTTCTGCGAGCTCCACTTGGCCGCTGCGCTGAGTTTCCTCTCTTCAATTGGACCTCTTCAGGACTACGAGAAAGGTGTCGTATCACCCATTTCCCCCAAAAAAACTCTCATTTCCTATTTCTTAGTTAGCTGTGTGGTTGTGTTTTCTTAATAATTTGTTTGCTTGTTAATAAATATCATTGTTGCTATTTTAAACTGTCTGGCTGCTCACTGACCTGAACCTGTATACATAGGGTAAAAGATTCCCACTAAGTTACCCTGCCTCTCGCTAGCTTAAAAGAGTGCTCCAGCTAATTTCCCCATCTTTGCTTGGTTTATTTGGTCATTTGGGCGCCCCTCCCGAGACCCCCAGTTCACAGGGTAACAGAGTGGTGGAGCAACATAGGCAACCCCGGTACCCCTAGTTTGAGAAGGAATCCGAAACCTCCTCAAATCAGGCGGTACTGACCTAGGGAATGGTCAGTTGAGCTGTTTTAGAGGGCTGGTCGGCAGACTAGTGTATGCGAGGCTTCTGTGTGTATGTGCAGTATTTCTATTGGGTAGGACTCTGTACCCCTTTCTTTGTCTTGTCCTGGGAACCACCTCCCCATCTTGGGTCTATCGTGGGCTGGGACCCGAAGTGCTAGGACGCTAGCACGTTAGGAACAGTCCACACACATTCAACATCTTAGCAGCAAGGCACATGAAAAGTATGGAAGGAGAAGCCCCCACTCTTTCCACTGCCCTTTTGAGTTCCCCCTTGGTTTGGCTTGTTGGTATTGGAGAAGGCGCGGGTGGTGATTCCCGGCTTCTCAGTTTTCGGGTGCGTTCCGATTTGCTGGCTTGTTAGGAGCAGGTGGTGAGTCCCGACTTAGCTTTAGGGTTTAGCAGTTTAGCCCGAGGTAGAGGAAGGTACCCCTCACCCAGAAAACCAATTAGGGACAGTTCAGTTTGGTTCCTTGCCCCTTTTCCCCTGCTGTGCGGCCAGACAGCGTAGTAAGTTCCATTGGGTTTGTCACCCCCCTTCAGAGAATCACGGAAACGCTCCTGAGGGTTCCCTGGGCCTCGTGTGGCCTCCCTGTCCCTGAACCGTTGGCCTCGTCTTTTTGTCTTCAGTTCTGTCGAGGTGGAAAACCGGGCCTGAGTGTACAAAAGTGACTTTGTTTGGACAGGCTGGAGATTGGTTCCTTTCCCTCTTCCCTAGAGAAGTTCCAGAGAGTTCGTTTTCCTTAGCTCCCCCAGGGGTCTAGGTGATCCTGCCCGTCCCTCCAGGTCCTGGTCCCGTATTTGTGTTGGAGAATTGTTGTTGTTGTGTTGTGTAGTGTAGGAAAATGGCTAAGGAGAGCCCCGTTGTTGTTAAGGACCTCATGTGTGAGGAAGAGGTCCGTGGAAAACTGGAAAGATGAGTTTTGGGTAAAGGAAGTGCCCCTGGAAGGACTCTGTCTTCCAGATGGCCGATCCTTTTACCTCTCTCTGTGAAGCGTACGGCCTGGCACGTAAATCAGAGAACCCATTCGGGCCTTTGAAGGATTCGTTGGCAGCTTGTGGACTTTGGCTTGCGGCCAGAGACGCTAGTAGTGCCCTGGTTGAGACCCATGGGAGGCTAGCAGAAGTGGAAAAGGAGAATGCCCGGCTTCAGAGCGAGATCAAGACCTTGCGAGCGGACAAGGTAACTTTTGCGTCCATCTCGCAGGCCTCAGCCCAGAAGCTTAGTGAACTCACGCTAGTTGCCCAGACTTGGGAGGAGAAAGCCCATGCCTTAGAGCAGTGGTTCTCAACCTGTGGGTCCCCAGATGTTCGTGGACTTCAGCTCCCAGAAGCCTTGAGCATTGACCATAGTGGCTGGGGCTTCTGGGAGCTGAAGTCCATGAACATCTGGGGACCCACAGGTTGAGAACCACTGCCTTAGAGGCTGAGCTTGATCATGCCCAGTCTGCGGCTCGATTAATGGTTGGGCAGGTGAAGGAACAGCAAGAGGCTGTTAGTCACGCAGCCTGCCATAAGCAAATTGCTGCACTGGAAAGTCAGCTCCAGACGCGTAAGGCTGTAATTTCGGCGGTGTGTCCAGAGCTGCTCCCAAGCTTTGCTCAGGATTTACCCGAGGATATGTTGTCAGAAGACGCCTTGGCTTCCTCTCTTCACAATCCGGACTGGGATGCCCCTAAAGTACCAGTCCACCTGGTAGAGACGTGGTCCATGACACGCAGGACCATCCCTTTTTGTGAAGGCAGTTCTAGTGGTTTAGAGACACAGGAGACTAGGGTCCCCTGGCATGCAACTGAGGCGAAGGCAATCGCGGACCAGTTGGGTCCTTTGAATCGGTCTACCAGCATCATGTGGCTAAACGCGGTGATACACTCTCACCTGACAGCGAATGGCCAGGGCCTGACCCAACTGGCCCGACTTTGCATGTCCCCTTCAGACCTCCCTACTCTTGAATCGGCCGTGGCAGCTCGAGGCCTGGTTAGGCTCGAGGCCTATGACTGGATGCGAGAGTTAGTGAGGTTCCTTTGGTCCGGACAGAGTGTGAGTGTGCTCTACGTCATGGAGCAGCAGAGTCCTCGTGAGAACCCTGAGGTTTACGTGGCATGGAAGCAGCTACTCGCTATTCTGGCCGAAAAGGTCCCCCTACAGCTCGCAGGTACGATTTTGATCACGTTGAGTTTAAGACTCTGTTGTGCGGATGCTTGAACCGTGAGACAAGATTGACCCTGGGCTTGGTACACCCGGCCACGACATCTTGGGAAGAGTTTGGGAGCAATCTCCGCAGGGTCGCCAACCTGCTGCAAGAGGCTGGCTCCCTCCATCTTCCCCCAAAGGCCCACAGGAAGGAACCTGGGAAGTGGGAACCCCTATCAGAGGTGACATACTCGAACTACAGACCCCATTCCCAACACCGAAGGTCAGTGCCAAATTCCGTTCCACGAGGGAACTGGAACTCGCGCCCCGCTCCCAGACAGGGCAGGCAGTGGCAGGGAAAGGACTCCCACAGCCAGCCCACTGCCCCCAAGCAGCCCTCTGAGCCTGGTTCTCCCAGGGAAACGTCTGTGGTACGAGCCCCCGACCCAGTCATCTCCCTCAGATAGAGCTAGGATTTGGGGAATGCTGTGTACAGCTGGGGTAGATAGGACCCCATTGGATGGGAAGCCCACTTCCGAGCTTCTGGAAGCTCTGGAGAGGCATTTGTTTGTGAGGGACCAACAGCCGGTCCAGGCCTTGACGAACGGCCCACCTCCGGTTGGAGGCCACTCAGCTCTGGATTTGGACTAGGGATGCCCTCGGTCCCATAAGTTTCGACACCAGGTTGAGGCCAAGTCATGGCCACACAGGCAGAGAAAACTTCAGGTGAAGGCAGGCACCCAGACCGAGGGGGGAAAACCTCCTGCCATCCCGTTAGAGGACCCTGGTGCAGCACCGAATGTGTTGCACGCCAAACTGGTTAGTCCCTGTGAACCTACACCCGAACGTGTCCAGTCTTCTGGATATGGCGGGGGGGTAACTTGGCACTGACCTGGAGAGACATCCCACGACCCTTGGAGATGTTTTGTTCTAGGTTTTTGGCTTGGGGGAACCATGAAGAAAACGATGGTCTCTTAAGCATCGTCCCGCGAAACCCTGAGTCCATTACCGACAACAGGAACATACTCCCAAGGTCGTTAGTTTCAGGACCTCAGGTAGTTTCAGCTGTGCGTTGTGGCGGCACCATTCCGGTACCCAGGTTGGTCTTTTTAACTCCCGGACAGACACTGTGCACGCACGAGGAGGTGATTGTGGCTACTGCCAACCCCTCCGTTTGGATGTTTTGCTGCCGCTTTGCCTTTAAGGGCCCCTGCGGTATTTTGATTGTGATTCTGGTGGTTGTGAGATGGGCCAGTTTAGTTTGTGGCTCACTCTCAATTGCCGTCCTACCGGACAAGGCTGTTGTATGGGAGGTTCACGGGCCTAACCCAGACCTCCACTCTGCAGTGCACAAAAGGGTCCCAACCCAGGAGCCAGCAGCAGCGCTCCTGCAAGCAGTTTTGGAGACCCAAGTAAAGGATTGGAAGGGGAAACCCCTGGATGGGGAAGCCCTTTCGATAGCCCACCTCGGCATAGATTGGACCTTGCCTCCTTTCATGGGTTGGCAGCCCCCTTGAAGAGATGGCAGTTTAGGCCTTCTCTCCCCCCTCTCCCCTTCTAAATAGTCCCTTTTGGTAGTGTATGACGGAGACTCCATCTCTGTGTTCCCTACAGGGAAACGGAATGGACCCGTTACTATGGATTGCTGTGCTGTTTTCTTTGTCCGGATACGCCTTTGGAATTGGAGTACCCCCAGAGTTCAGTTATATTCACACAGGCTGGCAGTATAATGTGCAAGCGGTATTCCACTGGAACCCCTACCATGAGACCGAAGCTATGTTGCATAAATCCGACCTATACCCTTGGTACCAAAAGTGATATCCCTTTCAGTTATTCACACACCCGGTAGTGTATTCCAACAACTGGCTTGGCGCAGACCTAACTATGGCCGTTGCCAACCACAACATGACTATATATGTGGATGTGTTAACCAATGCCGCCCCTACAACTATAACGGTAATTCAGAGCAATCTCCGAAAGGAAGCACTGGTCATAGTCACTTTTGACATGGACGAGTGCCGTCCCAAATAGGTATGGGAAACCTTCATGTTTAAGTGCCAGAACATCACTAAGACCCCGACAGGTTGTGCATTCATGTGCAGAAAGAAATGGTGTCCCGACTCTCCTCGACGACGTGGGACTCCTTGAGGTAAGCAACCAGCTATGTTTGTGGATAGTTCCGTGGTCCGCAAAGACATGGAAATGGTAGCCTATTCTAGTGTCCAACCCATGCTCACAACGATGGTGCTTAACTTCACTGTCAACATTTCTAAAGTGCTCCTGACCTGTGCGCCCTCTTTGAAATTGGCATGGAAACAATGGGAACATTGGAAGAAACATTGGTTGTCCTTCTCTCACCCACACTCTCGCCCTAAGCGAGAAATTTTGGGAACGGTATTAGGGGGTATTGGAACTGGCGGCACCACCCTCAATACCATTAATAAGGAGATTTTGGCAAATAAGTTAGGAGTAATTGGCACCAAGACAAAAGATTTAGGAATATCCTCCACCGCAGGTCTCACAAATTTGGCAAAGGGCATGGACTTGATTAGCCAACTGCTACCGCAATGGGTTGGCGCCGAGGGCAGCATAGTAGCCGACCTCAGCTGCGTGTTATAGAACACGATGAACGATTTGTCAGTTGCGATACAGTGCACGCAACTGCAAAGCAACGTGATCACCTTTGCCGCTCAGGTGATCCAGGCCAGTCTCATAGGTTTACTGCACCCTGAGCTCCTGAGCCTACTAAGAGAGCGATACCCAGAATCGCTGGAACACCCTGCCGCTTTGGCAAAAATACAGCAAGCTACCTGGCAGAGCCTAACTCTCACGGTAGACGTTGCCCACGAAACGATTCTGGATCCAGTAATTGTACATCCATTATCCCATTTAGGACTCCTACTCATAGCCGCCAATGCCACTTTGTTGCCCCTAATAATGTACCATTGGTCTAATGGTACACACTCATTTGATCTGTCCGGATGTTTGTTCCACCAGTATTGGGTGCAATGCTTCCGTAATATCGATAGCTTCAGTCATGGCAACATTTCTGATTACGTTTTAGTCCCTGTAAATCATACAGTAATGGCTCAACTTACCAAAGAATGTTTCTGTTTGCGTACTCCTTGCGAGAGTGTAACTTTAGTACCTAGTGGTGCCGCCATTTGGATTAACCGATCTGCCAGTAATCTGTGTTTTTGTGGCCAACACGTACAGGACTGTTTTGGCCAGGACTTTTATGTTCGCCAGGAAAAGCGAGATTATGTTTTAGAAATTGAGTACGCACCCGGAGAATCTGAACTAGTCGGATTCCATCTTAACGACGAAATCCCTGCATCTTCATGGCTCAGGAATTTCACAGACCTAGCAAACCAGGTAAAGGAGGTCTCACACACCCTCCAACAGATTGTTATAAATGTTAACCACTTCGCCCGGAAGGTTGTAAAAACCTCCGTGGAATTAGAAGCAGCTACGAGACATTCATGGTGGGACATCTTTAACTGGTCATCTTCTGGACAGACAATAGCCCGATATGCCATGCACCCATTGATAATTTCGATAATATTTCAAATTGTGCTTTTGATATGTCTAATGGAGCCCTGGTGGCGCAGTGGTTAAATGCCAGTACTGCAACTACAAGGTTGTGAGTTCGATCCTGCCAGGCTCCAAGGTTGACTCAGCCTTCCATCCTTTCGCAGGTCGGTAAAATGAGTACCCAGCTTGTTGGGGGCAATTAGCTAAAATACATTGTAAACCGCTTAGATAACACTAGTTGATAGGCGGTATAGAAATAACTGCTATTGCTATACTACTATAATCGTACTGGCTCTGTGGGCCAAGAAACAGATCTTCCAGCTTCAAGCCGGAAAGTTTTACCAACAGACTCCGAGGCATAACTGATAATATTTGTAAATAGTTAAAGATAGTGTAGTGTTAGTGTAGTGTTTGTTTTGATATTCTGGTTGGTTTCAAAAAGCCTATCCAAGGGCAGCCAATCTTCAGGCTTACCCTCGAAGTTCAGCATATAGCTGGGTGATAGGGAGATTGCTCGCTCGGGCCCAGCACGGGTCCGACGGTCTTGGCCACCCCAAGCCCTGGGGAGAGACATCATCAGGCCTGGAGCTTCAGCTTGGGTCTGAGAGAGGGAGGGGTGAGCATGCGGTCCATGTGGTGGACCGGAGTGCAAATGGAATCCTGTGATGGCCTTTGCATTCTGGGAAGGAAACATGGTCTGCTAAGACCGTCTGGATCAATGAGGGGCCTGACCCAGCAGTCTCACTGCCATGACCAATGGACCACCTCTGGCTGACATAGCCTCAAACTCAGTCACTATTTATATCCCCACCAGCTTGCAACTCTTTAGGTCACAGTGAGTCAGAAAACTCAAATCCGAACCTGGTTCCCAGCAAGCTTCATGCCAGTAATTTATATTGGTTGTCTGAATTGGTAGTAATTGGTGTCAGTCTTTCTTCCACAAGCTACAGATCGCTCATTCCTGTAGGCCGAGACCATCCCCGGACTCATCTATCACCCCCGAGCACCGTGGGGGGGGTGTACGTCAAGATTCCCATTCCAGTCGAGGGACCAAGCCCAAGACGACATCCCTTCCTGTTGCTGCAGTTGGGGACCTCAGCCAGCCACTCCCCAACAAACTTCATGAACTGTACTGCCCGCATCCCGGACTGCAGACCCTGTATTCAGCATGGACCATTCCGTTTGCCACTTTGCAAGCCCAGTCCTGCAAAGAGCTAGCACGCCTTGGCTAGCTCAACCACGAACTTGGACATTTTCGCCGGCCCTGCTTTACCTGGACTCTTTGCCATGGTTCCAGCCCTGCTGGAGCCACTGCTATGCTTGCATTCTCCAGACCCCGAACTTTCCTGTTTCCAGGGGGGGTGCAGAGACTCTTGCTTGGTCCTCACCTCCCCAGGACTACGGACTCTCGTTCGTGCATCCACATTGGACTACAAATTGTTCACTTAACATGCCTGCATCCACTACAAGCGACAGCATGCTTTGGATTACTTTGGAATTGCCCGCATTGCCATTGGACTATTTAATCTGCCCGCATACATTTGAATTGCCCATTGGATTACTGTTGAGCTGCCCGCATTACTCTCCATTGGATTAATTGCTCATTGGATTGCCCACATTCCTCATTTGTCCTGGTTATTGCTCTGTGTTTATTGTTCAAGCCATTATTGCATTCTGTTTATTGCAACTGTACCTTTTGCGTTTCCTGTATGTATGTAGCTAGGGTTAGGATGTTGTTAGTTAGGGACTGCTTTTACTAGATAGAAATGTTGCAAAAATCCCTTTGCCCGAGGTGTGATATGACTCCAGAATCTGTAGACCTCTATTCAACTCTAAATTCATTTTGAAATGTTTAATTGGAAAATGATCAATTTGTATCAAATTGCCCATTTTCGGGGGGGGGGTTGTTACCACTGTGAACTGGCCTGGCCTTTGGTAAACTTCAGATATCATTTTTGATATCACAATTCGACCCTGTTCTGCCACCCTCAGCCACGTGTTTGTAAGGCCTCTGAACAAGCACCGAGCTAGGCGTGGCTATTAAACGCTGACTCATACTTGTTTACACCAAGGCAAGCCAGAAACTGCCAATTTGCTTTAGGAGACCTCCCGAAACAAACACCTTCATTACAGATGTGCGATAATACAAAGAGACCCCTGCCCCGTGCAGGCACCCTGGCGAGCTGAGAGCTCAACTGCCAAGCTAGCTGCATCTGCATACCGGCCATACTATCGTCAGTTCAGACCTTAACTCAGTCATGTAAATTCTGACCTTTCGGAGACATTGTCTCAAGCCCAAACCTCATTGTTTTCGCCCAAGACTAGCCTAGCCTATGGTCATACTTTCCCTATATAAGCCCCAAGCTCCGAGAGCTTCCTCGGACCGCTCCGGAGTGCCATCCAGCCTTGCCATCGCTTCGTTCTGCGAGCTCCACTTGGCCGCTGCGCTGAGTTTCCTCTCTTCAATTGGACCTCTTCAGGACTACGAGAAAGGTGTCGTATCACCCATTTCCCCCAAAAAAACTCTCATTTCCTATTTCTTAGTTAGCTGTGTGGTTGTGTTTTCTTAATAATTTGTTTGCTTGTTAATAAATATCATTGTTGCTATTTTAAACTGTCTGGCTGCTCACTGACCTGAACCTGTATACATAGGGTAAAAGATTCCCACTAAGTTACCCTGCCTCTCACTAGCTTAAGAGAGTGCTCCAGCTAATTTCCCCATCTTTGCTTGGTTTGTTTTGTTATTTTGTAAGTACGACCATCAACTCTCTCTCTCCCAGGGTCTACAATTTATTAATTTATCACATCAAATTGATATCTCCACATGGCTAATATCAGAAATCATTCCATGTGTCTGACAGGGTCACTGAAAGTGCATGCTGGCAGGAAGTTAAAACTTTGGCCAAGCCAAAAGGTGACTCAGACTGAATCTGTCACGTGGGCCAGGGATTCCTGGAAGACATTTAGGACCATAAAACAGACAAAAGGGCCCTTTTGCACTGATATGGCAGCTCAATAGAATCGTAATCAGCCTGCTGAATGTAGGCAATTTCACTCTACTGGGCCTTTTGTCCATTTGGTCAGTGTCATTCACAAAGGACTGAGAAAAACATTTAGCCGGAGATGTTGGTCATTAAAGGCTTTTTGATTTAGCCTCCTGTACTATTGTTCTCCCAGGGAGAGAACTAGCCCTCCAGGTATATTTTTTCTATAAAAACCCCATGTTTTTATCTGTTCGTGGGTTCATTCACATTTTCCTCCTGAATGCCTGTCAGTTTGTTTTGCCTCACCCCCCCTTCTCCCATTTTTTTGAGTTTCATCGCTTTGAATCTCCAGTTTTTCAACATTGGCTCCCTTGGGCATTAAATCAAGGTAAAGTATTGCCTCTGAACACCCCAAAACAAAATCCCTATCAATTTTCCTTACTTTCTTTTTCTTTAGCTCTTGAAGGAATGTGTGAGGGGGTTTTGTTGTTGTTTGCTTTAATTACTGAGGGTTTAATAAAATCTTTAAACTGAACAACCTGCCTGGTTTTTTTTTGGCGTGGTCTGACTCTGTAAAATCTGGGTTACAAAGGTCCTGCAAAGTTACCCTGCCTCTCGCATAGCTAAAACAGTGCTCTGAGCTAATTTTCCCCACAATTTTAACAGATTTTGGGAATCCCTTAAGGGAGCCCCTTAGCAAGCAGGGTAACAATTTGGGCGCCCCTCCCAGGACCACCAGTTCACAGGGTAACAAAGTGCTCACAGGTAAAAGGAAAATGTGAAGCTGCACAAGACATATAATAGGAATGTGGAATGTGAGAAGCACGAATCAGGGGAAACCTGACATACTAAAACTAAAACTGGAAGGTTAAAAACGCTGGAACGCTTGGGGTAGGCGAGCTAAAGTGGATATAGGAACGGGACATATTGAGTTAGATAATTACACAGTGTTTTGCTCAGGAAATGAAAATCTAATTTAATAGTGAGGAGAGATGCAGCAAAAGCACTCAAAAGGTAGAATACAAAGTCTGACTGAATAAAACCAATCAGACTTCATCATTATAACCATAAACCAGATTTATGCTCTAACTCCAGGGGCAGAAGAAGAAGAAACTGAAAGATTTCATGGTGGAATCCAGAAGGAGATTGATCACACACCAAACCAGAACTTGTAAATCATAGGCAGCTGGGATGCAAAAGTAGGAAACAGAACAGAATCAAAGATTCTAGGAAAATTTGGCCTAGAAGCAACAAATGAAGCACAGAGTCATAGAATCAGAGAGTTGGAAGAGAACACAGGGGCCATCCAGTCCAACTTCCTGCTAAGCAGGAAAGCAACTGACTGAACTTTGCAAAGCCAACAAGTTTGTTCATCACAAACATATTCTTCAACCAACCCAAGAAGTGACTGTATACATGGACATCACCTGATAACCAATATACAAAAAAAATAGACTACATAATTGGAAGCAAAAGATGGAGAACCTCCATTCTCTGTGCAAATACAAAACCAGGAGCAGATTGTGTCACAGACCATGAACTACTAATAGCAAAACTTAAAGTTAAGCTAAAAAGGAATACTAAACTAATCAATGTGCCAAAATACAACTTGAAGAACATCCCAGTAGAATTTAAAGATAATGTAAAAAAAAAAAAGATTTGCTCTATGAAGCCTCACTGACCAGGAGCCAGAGGAACTCTGAAATAAAACCATGTATATTTTCAGGGAAAAGTGCAAAAAGACACTCTCTGCAGCCAAAAATAAAGAAGTCTCAATGGATGACAAATGAAACTCGTCAAACTCTGAAGGACAGACAAGAAGCTAACGGAAAAGGTGACAGAAATAGGGTCACAACCCTGATATGCAAGTGCTCAGCGACTTGTGTTCTGGGATACAGAGAACTATTACAATAATTAATGCAGAGGAATAGAGGCTCACAACCGAAAGGGAGAAAAAGAGACCTCTTTGACAAGATCTAAGAAACCAAAGGGAACCTTAAACCAAAGGGAACCTTAAACTATATGACCAGCAGGGGAACACATCACCTGGACAAGTACAAATAAAAAGCTGGCGGAAACAATAAACTGAAGAACTATACAGTGGCGTAGGCACAGGGAGCAAGGGAGGGGGCGCACCCTGGGTGGCACTTTTTTGGGGACACTGCAGCTCCTTGCCTGCTGCCCCTGTGCACCGTTGCTCTGCCCCTGTGCCTCCGCCCCCTGCCCACCCCTACCCCGCTCCTGTCAAGCTACACCACTGGAACTATATGGTCATCCCTCCACATTTGCTAGGGTTAGGGGCACAGGACCCCCATGAAAGTGGAAAAACCGTGAATAACTCTAGGCCCTCCTAAACCATACTTAACACAAAAGTATGATCACCGTATCCATGGATTCCTTTAAGGCAACAGGGTTCCTTCACAAGGCAGAAGTGGGTGACCGGTGGGCTCCTGCCACCTCCACTGCTGCCCCGCACCATTTTTAATGGGGACTTAGAAGGTTTGTTTGCAGTTTCTCAGTCCCACCAGGCTTGCAGTCCTTGTTAAAAATGGCACAGGGAAGCTGCAGAACTGGCAGCAAGTAATCCGTGAGTAATCAAATCCGTAAAAGTGAAACACACAAACATGGAGGGTTGACTGTATAAAAGTGATGAAAGGATGACAGATTCATTCAGGGGGAACTCTTTGAAGATGAACGGATAATTTTAACGGCTTAGTGGTTTGGCTGCTGGACTAGGACTCTGAAGACCAAGGTTCGAATCCCTGCTCAGACACGGCAACCCACTGGGTGACTTTGAGCAAGTCACACTCTCTCGGTTTCAGTGGAAGGCAATGGCAAACCCCCTCTGAACACATTCTGCCAAGAACACCCCCAGGGTCACCACAAGTCAGAAATGACTTGGAGGCACACAACAGCAGCAGCAGCAGCAGCAGCAGCAACAACCAGCCGCAACCGCAGGGTCTTCCTCTTTGCCCTGCTGCTTTCCACCCTTCTCGGCATGCTTGCCTTTTCCAACGAGTCACGTTGCCTCAGGGCACGCCTAAACTACGACAGCCTCGGCTTAGTCATCTTCGCCACAAGGGAGAGTTTAGGTTTGATTTGTTCCTGAACCCAAACATTTATCTTTTTCGTAGTCCAGGGTACCCTCCTGCACATTTCAGATGAGGTGACATCCTTCCTATCAGGTTTCACAACCGCACTTAGAAACGGGATATATTGTGGCCCGCGTGGGCCTGATTTCTCTACACAGTGACACGCCTTTACGCTTGAGGATCTTGTCTAGTTCTTTCATGGCTGCTCTCTTGGGTTTTAGCTTTCTTCTGATTTCTTGAATATAGTTTCCACTATGATTAGTGACTGAACCTAGGTATGCAAATCTATTTCAATGGTTGCAAGACCAACTTTCGAGCTATGTCACTTATCTTTATATTATTTTTGTCTTCTTAACATTCAACTGCAGTCCTCCTTTTGCACTTTCTCCTCTGCGGTTCTTCACTAGAATCGTAGAATGGTAGAGTTGGAAGAGTCCCCAAGGGCCAAATCTAGTCCAACCCCATTCTGCCACGCAGGAAGGCAGCATCAAAGCACTCCCTTTGGCAGGTGGCCAGCCAGCCGCTGTCTAAAAGGCTCCAGAGAGGGAGATTCCATCACACCCCCAGACGGCGGCATATTCCAGTGCCAAACTGCTCTTAGTGTCAGGAAGTCCTTCCTAATGTTTAGGTGGAATCTCCTTTCCTGAAATTTGAAGCTTTTGCTCCACAGTGTCCTACTCCCTGGAGCAGCAGAAAACAGGCTTGATCCATCTTCAACATGACATTCCTTCCAATATTTAAACATCACTATCATGTCCCCTCTTAAAGATGACCCTCCAGTTTTAGCAAGTGAGGTGGAAGCTGCACTCAAAGCACATGGAACAAATAAATCACTCAGAGAAGATGGCATTCCAATAGAAAGACTTCAAGCTACAGAAACAGAACCTGCCTAGTTCTAACTGAAGTCTATCAACAAATATGGAATGACACACAGATGTCCAATATGCATTCCAATCTTTACGAAAGGAGACATCAGGGATGGCAATAACTATAGGAGCATTGCATTACTTTCCCATGCAAGCAAAGTAACCATAGAATCATACAATGCTCCAATGCACAAAATTCTACAACAAGGACTTCTAACGTATATGGAGTGAGAGATGCCAGATATCCAAGCTGAGTTCAAGAGAGGAAGAGCCACTAGGGATAATACTGCAAACGTATGTTGGATAATGGAGTGCACCAAAGAACTGCAAAAGAAAATCAGCTTGGGCTTCATAGATCATAGCAAAGCCATTTGTGATGTAGATCATGAGAAACTTTAGATTGCTTTTAAAGAAATGTGTGTGCCACACTATTTGATGATCCTGATGTGTAACCTGGATGCAGGACAAGAGGCTACTATTAGGACAGTATGCTGAATGTTTCATATGTAAAGCAGCATTAGACTTGGAGGAAGGACGCAGGAAAATCAGAGAAAGGTGTAATGTCTGGTCTTATACTAACTCAATAAGCAGTTTTCATGGATCAATCCACAAACTGTGAAAGGGATCTAGGAGTCTTGGTAGATTACAAGCTGAACATGAGTCAGCAGTGTGATATGACAGCCAACAGGTTGTAATTGGTTGCATCAATAGGAGTATGGTATCCAGATCGAGGACGTAATAGTACCACTCTATTCTGCATTGGCTAGGCCTCATCTGGAATACTGTGTCCAGTTTTGGGCACCTCAATTCAAGAAGGATGTCAATAAGCTAGAACGTGTCCAGAGGAGAGCGACCAAAATGGTGAAGGGTCTGGTAGCCATGAAGCCCTATGAGGAATGGCTTAGGGAGCTGGAGATGTTTAGTCTGCAGAAGTGAGGGTTAAGAGGGGACATGATAGCCATGTTTAAATATTTGAAGAGATATCATGTTGAGGAGGGAGTGGGCTTGTTCTCTGCCACTCCAGAGAATAGGACAAGGAGCAATGGATTCAAGCTGCAGGAGAGGAGATTCCACTTGAACCTCAGGAAGAACTTCCTGACAGCCAGAGCTGTCCAGCAGTGGAATATGCTGCCTCGCAGTTTGGTGGAGTCTCCTTCTTTGGAGGTTTTTAAGCAGAGGCTGGATGGCCATCTGTTGGGAGTGCTTTGGTGGGTGTTTCTGCATGGCAGGGAGTTGGACTCGATGGGCCCTGGGGTCTCTTCCAGCTCTATGATTCTGTGATTCTATGATTCTATGAAAGTATGAAAGCTTTTATTACAGATTTGTTCAGCACACAGACAGTATTCTTGCGAGAACTGGAGATAAACGGACAGTTTCACTGTTTTGAACACCCCTCTGTTACCTCACTGGCATACCCTGTCCCGGGGACTATAAATTTGATATGCAATGCCAGAGAGGTTGACCGGGTGGGCATGTAGGCAAAGAGGTCGAACAACCAAAAACAGGTCAAGACCAGAAACATCCCCAGTCACATAGCCCAAGGAGACCTCAGGCGATACACACCCATATAAATAAATTATCCTCAGCCAAGAGTAGCCAGCTTGAGGGGATTAGCGTGTTTTCCCCAGGTTGAGCAATTTTGACTCTGGAAAAATCCTATAAGGTGAGGTCCATCTACATAAGTCAATACTGCAAGTCTACTTGACCGCAACCCTACTTGAAACAATACTGTAACCCACTTGCCATTGTATGGCATTCCTTCCTTTGTTTTGGCCATTGTTCTTCCCAGAAGAGGGCCTGCCCTCAAGGTACATTCTGCCCTATAAGTAGTCCTAGTTTTTGAGGGTCTCTTTGGAGAACTCCCCGCCACACTAGCAGACTGACACTCTATTAGTTGAGTGATCCCCTTAACCATCTCTTCACTGAGCTCTGTTCTTCTTACCACTTCCTGGACCAAGACTTCAGGATGGGTGCAGTATCACCACATCTACATTCCCTTTGCTATACTCCCTATCCACTTTTTCCTTCTTTTCCTTCTGCATAGGCCTTGTGTGCGTGAGTGAGTGAGTGCGTTGGTTCATGGTACTATAGTCATTTAATAAAATTCATTTATTTGATACATTTGTCTGGCTTTTTGCTTGGCCTGACCCTGTAAAGTTGGGTAAAAGATCCAACTGGGTTATCCTGCCCCTCGTTTTGCTAATACCAGTGCTCCGTTAATTTCCCCAAACTTTATAACTTGGAGTGAATCAAGGTGTCCCTCATGGGACCCCCCAGAAGTCAGGGTAACACCTTGCCCCTCCCAACTGTTTTCTGCTCACATACCGTTCTCACGCTATAGCTTGTATCAACCTCTTGGAATGAGCTCATTTTCCATGCTCTGGCCCAACTCCACCCTTCCAAACATCAAAGGATACAAAACACTGAAGGAAATACAGCAAGGCAGGTACAGTAAGGCTCACTTGTGTTACCACCGTGTCCTGGCCTGGACTTTGGTGAACCAAAGATATCATTTTGATATAAAAATTCGGCCCTACTCTGCCACCAGCCAAGTGTTTGTGAGGCCTGCCGAACAAGCGTGAAGCTAGGCATGGCTATTACTTGTTGCTCTCACCAAACCAAGCTAGATATTGCCAGTTCTGCTTTACAAATGCACGCTACCACAAAGAGATCCTCTGCCCTGAGAGGACACCCTGGTGAGCTAGGTACTTAACTGCCGAGCTAGCCGCATCTACATACTGGCCATACCATTGCCAATTTGGACTCTAACTCAATCATGCAAATTCTGACCTTTCGGAGGCTTTGTCTCCAACCCAAAACTTATTGTTTTCACCCAAAGACCAGGCTAGCCTGCGGTTGTTCTTTCCCCTATAAAAATCCCCCGCTCTGAGAGCTCTTCGGAACTCTCGCCAGATCGCTTGGACTTTATTCTGCCTTGCTGCCACTCGGTTCAGCAGATTCCCCTTGGTCGCCACGCTTCTACAGTTGGCTTCTCCAGGACTACAGGACAGGTGGCGTATCACCCATTCCCCTTGAAACTCTGTTTTCCTTTCCTAGTTAGGAGTGTGTTTGTGCTTTTCTTTAATAACTGTTTAATAAATCTTAATTGTTGTTTGAACCATTTGCCTCCTCACTGACCTGACGCTGTATATATTGGGTAAAAGATCCTGCTGCGTTACCCTGCCTCTCGTTAGCCAAGAGAGTGCTCCAGCTAATTTTCCCCATCTTGCTAGGTTTGTTTTGGTTATTTGGGCATCCCTCCCGGGACCCCCAAGTCACAGGGTAACAGAGTGGTGGAGCAACGCGGGCAACCCCAGTACCCCTAATTTGAGAAGGAATCTGGAACCTCCTCAAATCGGGCGGTACTGACTTAGGGAACGGTCAGTGAGTGGTTTTAGAGCACTGGTAGGCAGGATAGTGTGTGTGTGTGTGTGATTTCTGTGTTTTTGTGCAGCACTTCTATCGGGTGGGATGCTATACCCCTCTCTTGTCTTGTCCTGGGAACCACCTCCCCATCTTGGGTCTATCGTGGGCTGGGATCCGAAGTGTTAGGACGTTAGCACATTAGGAACAGTCCACACTCATTCAACACCTTAGCAGTAAGGCACACAGCAAGGAAGGAGCAACCTCACTTCTTTCGTTGCCCCCTTGTGAGTTTCCCTTGGTTTTTGGCTTGCTTGGAACTGGAGAAGGAGCGGGTGGTGAGTCCCAGCTTCTCAGTTTTGTGGGTGCGTCCCGATAGTGCCAGCTTGTTAGGATTGGGTGGTGAGTCCCAAACTAGCTGTGGGTTTAGCGGTTTAGCCCGAGGTAGAGGAGGCGCCCCTCTCCCAGAAAACCAGAATAGGGGCAGTTCAGTTTTGGGTTCCTTGTCCCTCTTTCCCCGCTGCTTGGCCAGGCGGCGTAGTAATTCCTTTGAGTTCGTCACCCCCCTCCCAGTGAGCCTCGGAAGCACTCCTGAGGGTTCCCCCCCGGGCCTCGGTGGCCTCCCTGTCCCTGAACCGTTGGCCTTGTCCTTTTGTCGTCAGTGCTGTCGAGGTGCAGAATCAGGCTAGAGCTTACAAAAGTGACCTTTGTTTGGGCAGGTTGGAGTTTGGTTCCTTTTCCCTCTTCCCTAGCAAAGTTCCAGTGAGTTCGTTTTCCTTAGCTCCTCCAGGGGTCTAGGTGATCCTCCCCGTCCCTCCAAGTCCTGGTCCCGTATTTGTAGGAAGTTGTGTTAGAGGCTGTTGTTGTTGTGCTGTGTAGTGTAGGTAGAGATGGCTAAGGAGAGCCTTATTGTAGTTAAGGACCTCATGTGTGAGGAGGAGGTCCATGGAAAGTTGAGAGATGGGTTTTAGGCAAGCGAAAGTGCCCCTGGAAGGACTCTGTCTTCCAGATGGCCGATCCTTTCACCTCTCTCCGAGAAGCGTACGCCCTGGCGCGTAAATCAAAGAACCCATTTGGGCCTTCGAAGGACTCGTTGGCAGCTTGGGGACTTTGGCTTGTGGCCAGAGATGCTAGTAGTGCCCTTGTTGAGACCCGGGGAAGGCTAGCAGAAATGGAAAAGGAGAATGCCCGGCTTCATTTTAAAAAAGCGAACTTCTGTAAACTGAAGGAGCTGCTGGCTGAAATCCCGTGGTCAAGAATAGTCAATGAGAAAGGAGTTCAGGATGCATGGGAGTTCTTTAAAAGGGAGGTACTGAAGGCACAGGCTAAAACTGTGCCATTAAGGAGGAAAAATGGAAGGCATCTGAACAAACCGGAATGATTGACTGAAGAGCTCTCAGCTCAGCTAAGTATTAAGAAAAACATGTACAGGAAATGGAAGAAGGGGGAAATCACCAAAGAAGATTATAAGCAAGTAGCCAGGAGATGTAGGGAGGAGGTCAGAAAGGCTAAAGCACAGAACGAACTTAGGCTGGCCAGAGACATTAAAAACAATAAAAAGGGCTTTTTTAAATACGTCCGTAGCAAAAGGAAAAAGAAGGAGACGATAGGGTCACTGCGCAAGGAAGATGGTGAAGTAATAACAGGAGGAAGAGAAAAGGCAGAACTCCTCAACACCTTCTTCGCCTCCGTTTTTTCCCTAAAGGATAAAAACACGCAACCTGGCGGTTGGGGAGCAGGTGAGGAAGTGGGGAAAATGCAGCACAGAATAGATAGAGAGGTAGTACAAGAATACCTGGCCACACTGGATGAATTCAAGTCTCCAGGGCCAGATGAATTGGATCCTAGGATTTTAAAAGAACTAGCAGAGGTCATTGCGGAACCTCTTGCTATAATCTTTGAAAACTCTTGGCGGACCGGAGAAGTTCCGGCAGACTGGAGGAGGGCAAATGTTGTCCCCATCTTCAAGAAGGGAAAAAAGAGGACCCAAATAATTATCGCCCAGTCAGCCTGACATCAGTACCTGGAAAGATCCTGGAGCGGATCATCAAACAGTCAGTTTCTAATCACTTAGAAAACAATGCCGTAATTACGAAAAGTCAACATGGATTTCTCAAAAATAGGTCATGCCAGACTAATCTTATCTCTTTTTATGATAGAGTTACTTGCTTGATAGATGAAGGGAATGCCGTGGACATAGTATATCTTGATTTCAGTAAGGCCTTTGACAAAGTTCCCCATGACATTCTTGCAAAGAAGCTAGTAAGATGTGGGCTGGACAGGGCTACTGTCAGGTGGATTTGTAACTGGTTGACTGACCGTACCCAAAGGGTGGTCTCCAATGGCAGATTCTCATCCTGGAGAGAAGTGACTAGCGGGGTGCCACAGGGTTCTGTCCTGGGCCCGGTGCTGTTCAATATCTTCATTAATGACTTGGATGAAGGAATAGAGGGCACGCTGACCAAATTTGCAGATGACACCAAATTGGGAGGGGTTGCTAATACGCCTGATGACAGGATCAAAATTCAAAAGGACCTGGACAGATTGGAGAGCTGGGCCAAGGCTAACAAAATGAATTTCAATAGAGAGAAATGTAAGGTCCTACACTTAGGCAGAAAAAATGGTATGCAGAAATATAGGATGGGGGACACGTGGCTGGCTAACAGTACGTGTGAAAGGGATCTAGGAGTCTTCATAGACCACAAGCTGAACATGAGTCAGCAGTGTGATGCGGCAGCCAAGAAAGCCAACGCAATTCTTGGTTGCATCAATAGGAGTATGGTGTCTAGATCAAGGGAGGTATTGGTACCACTTTATTCTGCATTGGTTAGACCTCATCTTGAATACTGCGTCCAATTCTGGGCACCCCAATTCAAGAAGGACATGGATAAGCTGGAGCAGGTCCAGAGGAGGGCAACCAAAATGGTGAGGGGCCTGGAAGCCATGCCCTATGAGGACAGACTTAGAGAGCTGGGTATGTTTAGTCTGCAGAAGAGAAGGTTGAGAGGGGACATGAGAGCCATGTTTAAATATTTGAAGGGATGTCATGTCGAGGAGGGAGTGGGCTTGTTTTCTCCTGCTCTTGAGACCAGGACAAGGAGCAATGCATACAAGCTGCAGGAGGGGGGATTCCACCTGAACTTCAGGAAGAATTTCCTGATGGTCAGGGCTGTCCGGCAGTGGAATGTGCTGCCACGGAGTGTGGTGGAGTCTCCTTCGTTGGAGGTTTTTAAGCGGAGGCTGGATGGCCACTTGTCGGGAGTGCTTTGAGGGTTTTCCTACATGGCAGGGGGTTGGACTGGATGGCCCTTGTGGTCTCTTCCAACTCTACATTTCTATGATTCTATGATTTATGCCGAGACCTTGCGAGCAGGCAAGGTAACTTTTGCGTCCGTTGCGCAGGCCTTGGCCCAGCAGTTGAGTGACCTCACCCTAGTCACCCAGATTTCGGAGGAGAAAGCACATGCCTTAGAGGCTGAGCTTAATCATGGCCGGTCTGCGGCCCGATTTATGGTCAGTCAGGTAAAAGAACAGCAGGAAGCTGTCAGTCATGCAGCTTGCCATAAGCAGATTGCTGCCCTGGAAAGTCAGCTCCAGACATGTAAGGCCCTAATTTCAGAGGTGTGCCCGGAGCTGCTCCCTAGTTTTGCCCAAGAGGACTCTTTGCCAGCAGACGCCCTGGCATCCCCCCCACACAATCCGGACTGGGAAGCCCCAAGGTGCCAGTCCACCCATTTGAGGCAGTCCATGACCCGCAGGACCGTCCCTGAGCAGTGGTGGTAAAAAAAACCCCAGGAGACTCAGGTCACTGAGGCCAGAATCCCCTGGCGTGCAACTAAGGTGAACAATCGCAGACCAGTTAGGACCCTTGAACCAGTCCACCAGCATCATGTGGCTCAACACAGTACGCATTCGCACCCACAGCCAATGGCTAGGACCTGAAACAACTGGCACGCCTTTGCATGTCTCCGTTGGACCTTCCAACTTTTGAATCGGCCGTGGCAGCTGAGGCTTGGTTAGGCTCGAGGCACATGACTGGATGAGAGAGGTCATAAATTTTTGGCCTGGACAGAGTGCGGTTTGCTTACGTCATGGAGCAGCAGGGTCCTCGTGAGAACCCTGAGGCTTATGTGGCCGGAAGCAGCTACTCGCCTTTTTAGCTGAGAAGGTGCCCCTAACAGCTCGTGGGCACAATTTTATCACGTAAGTTCAAGACTCTTTATACGGAGGCTTGAACTGCGAGACAAGATTGGCCCTAGGCTTGGTGGAACCGGCCACGACATTTTGGGGAAAGAGTTTGGGAACAACCTCCGCGGGATCCCCCAACCTTTGGGGGAGGCTGACTCCCTGTGTCCTCCCTCAAAGGCCCACAAAACCCCGGGGAAATTTAACCCATGGAGGAACTTATAAATTAAAACCCCCCATTCCCAACATAGAAGTGGTAAAACTGTTCCACGGGGAATGGAATTCGTGGCCCTGAGGGATAGGCAGTGGGGGCGGGGACCCCGGGGCCCACCCGGCAAAGCAGGGAACCCTTCACAGCAGCCTACTGCCCCCAAGCAGTTTTCTGAGTCGGGTTTTTCCCCAGGGAAACTCTGGCGGGTCAAGCCCCCGACCCACCTTTCCCCCACAGATAGGGCTAGGTTTTGGGGAATGCTGTGCTCAGCAGGAATGACAGGACCTTCCTAGATGGGAAGCCCTTCAGAGCTTCTAGCCGGGAAAGGCATTGGTTTCCAAAGAACCACCAGCCGGTCCAGGCCGTCCCCGGGCCCCACCTCCAGTTGGGGGTCATTTGGATTTGGACTAGGGATGCCCTCGGACGGGTTCCAAAGCCATGTGGTGGCTAGGTCACTGCCACGCAGGCAGGGGAAAACCCCCAGGTAAGGCAGGCACCTGGACTGGGGGGGGAGACCCTCCTGCCACCCTTGAAGAACCCTGGTGCGGCACTGGTTACCCCTGAACCGGTTAGCCCCGTTGAGCCTACACCTGAACCTGCCAGTCTTCTGGATATGGTGGGGGGCTCATTTGGCCTAACCTGGAAGGACATTTTGCATCCTTTGGAGATGTTTTGATGTAGGTTTTTGGCTTGGACCCGTGGCAAACGTCCTTTGGATTTTTCTCCCGTGACACCCCATTGCCTGCAGTAAGGACGTGCTCCCAAGGTCGTTGGTCCAGGGCCCCCAGATAGTTTCAGCCGCCCAGGGCAGCCCCCCATTCTGCCCCCAGTGTATTTTGTTAGCTCCGGACAGACACTGTGTACACACAAGGAGGCGACTGTGGCTACAGCCTGCCTCCCTCTCGGGATGCCTTGCTGCCGCTTTGCCTTCAAAGGCCCTCGCAGCATTGTGATTGTGGCACTGGTGATTGTGAGATGGGCCAGCCTAGTTTGGGGCACATTCTCAGTCACAGCCCTTTGGAAAAGACTGTTTGGATGTCCATGGGCTTAACCCAGACCTCCACTTTTGGGAAAAGGGGTTCTCACCCAGGAGTCACCCTGGCGCTCCTGCTGGTTTTTTTGGAACCCTAGTAAAAGTTTGGAAAAGGGGAAAACCCCCCAATGGGAAGTCCCTGTGATAGCACCCCTAGCGTAGGCAGAACTGTGTTTCCCCTTATGGGATGGAACCCCCCTGAGGAGATCCCCAAGCCTCTCCCCTTCCCTTTGTAAATACCCCCTTTTTATGGTCCTGACGGAGATTCCATCTCTGTTCCCTACAGGGAGGCGGAATATCCATCGATGTGGTTTGCTGTGCTGTTTTTGTTGTCCATACCCCCTGGGATAGGAGTTCGTCAGAGTTTGGCTACAAAACAAAGACTGGCAGCATCGTACACGCTATCTGCCACTGAAACCCCACCCAGACAGAAGCCATGCTTCGCAACTCCAAGTTATCCCTTTTGGGTATCAAAAGTGGTACCCCTTTCAGTTGTTCACACACACGGTAGTGTATTCCAACGACTGGCTCGGTGCAAGCCTAACCATGGCTGTTGCCGACCACAACATGACAATACACGTGGACATGTTAACCGAGGCAGCCCCTACAACAGTTAGATGTTTAGAGCAATCTCCACAAGGAAGCACTGGTCACAGTCACATTTGACATGGACAAGTGTCGCCCCCAAATGGTGGTGGGAGACGTTCATGTTCAAGTGCCAGAACATCACTAGGACCACAACAGGTTCCGTTCACGTGGGGAAAAAATGGTGCCCCAATTTCCCAGACACGGGCCCCCTTCAGGTGAGTGACCAGCTATGTATGTGGGTAGTTCCATGATCCGCAAAGATATAGAAATAAGGTTTTTACCGTTCAACCCATGCTCACAGCGATGGTGCTTAACTTCACCATCGTCAACATCTCTAAGGTGCCCCCGACCTGCTCTCCCTATTTGAAACTGGCTTGGAAACAATGGGAACACGGGGAAAAAACGTTGGCTTCCTTTCCCACCCACACTCTCACCCTAAGCGAGACATTCTGGGAATTTTTTAGGAGGTATTGGAAAGGGGAAAATTCCAATACCATTAATGAAGAAATTTTCAAATAGATTAGGCGTAATTGGCCCCAAAGACAAAAGATTTAGGAATATCTTCTGCTGCAGGTCTCACAAATTTGGCAAAAGGCATGGATTTGATTAGCCAACTGCTACTGCAATGGGTTCCCAGCATGATATAATGCCGACCTCGGCCACGTGTTACAGAACACGACCCATGATTTGGCAGTTGCGATACAATGTACGCACCTTTGCCGCTCAGGAGTCCAGGCCAGTCTCACGGGCTTACTACCCCCCGAGCTCCTGAGCCTATTGTGGAGCGATACCCAGAATCACGGGAACACCCTGCCACTTTGGCCAAGATATGGCACGCTACCTGGCAAGCCTAACTCTCACGGAAAACTTCCCATGAAAGGATTTTGGATCCGGTAATTACCCCACTACCCCATTTAGGACTCCCACTTATAGCCATCAAAGCCACTTTGCTACCGTTAACGTTGTACCATTGGTCCAATGGTACACATTCATGGATCTTCCGGATGTCGTTCCACCAGCATTGGGTGCGATGTTTTCATAACACCAATAGTTCTGGGCACAGTAATATTTCTGAATATGTTTTGGCCCCCTTCAACCACACAGTAGTGTCCCAGCTTACCAAAGCTTTTTTGCTTGCGCACTCCATGTGAGAGGGGACCCTAGTGCCTAGTGGCACCCCCATTTGGATTGACATCCGCCGGTAATCTTTTTCTGCGGCCAGCACGTAAAGGATTGCTTTCCAAGATTTTTTCACCAGGAAAGGAAAGATTTCTGGAAATAAAGTAGCACCCCGAAAATCCAAATAGATGGGTTCCCTCTTAGCAACAAAACCCTGCATCTTCATGGCTCAGGAATTTCACCAATTTGGCAAACCAAGTAAAGGAGGTTTCACCTCCCTCCGTCAAATTGTTATAAATGTGGACCATTTCTAGAAAGTTATAAAATCCTCTTAAATTACAGGCCGCAAAAACTTTCTTGGTGGGACATTTTTAATTGGTCATCTTGGACAATCGCCCAATGCCATGCACCCATTAGTAGTCCTAATAATATTTCAGATTGTACTTGTTATATGTCTAGTTGTACTGGCTCTGTGGGCCAAGAAACAGATCTTCCAGCTTCACCAAAGTTTTACCAACAGACTCTGAGGCATAACGGGTAATATTTGCAAATAGTTAAAAGATAGTTAAGTTTGTTAAATTTTGTTTATTAGTGTTCTGATTGGTTTCAAAAGCCTATCCGCAGGACCCCAAATTTCCACGCCTGCCCTCGGATCCAGCTTGTGTTTTCTTTGGAGGGGATTGGTTACCTCAGAACTAGCATCTAACCGCTAATCCCTGCCGGGGAAACCCTGGTTTACATCATCAGGCTTGGAGCTCTGGCTTTGGGTCTGAAGGGGGGAGGGGGGGCAAAAGGCCCTGTGTGTGGCCTGGACCAAGTGCGAATGGAACCTTCATCAAACGAGGGTCTCCTGGTGCTCTGGGATGGGGTAGACATGGTCTCTCCGGGCTTACGAGTAAGAGGGGGGTTTCTGATGCATCCACCTACCATCGCGACCAACGGCCACCCCCCACCAAAAACACTGTGGGATCCGTTCCTTTTTAAATCACACCCCCAGATTTTTTAGGTCATGACGACCAAATTCGAACCCGGTTCCCAGGAGGTTTCGTCCAAAAGATTTGCATTATCCTTTGTATTGGTAGTAACTGGTGTCAGTCTTTTTTTCAAAAAAGTTACAGATCGCTCCTTCCTGTAAGCCGATCACCCCCGGACCTGTCCATCCACCCCGAGCACCGTGGGGGCATGTGGTTCCAGACACTGACTCCAGTAAAGGACCAGCCCGAGACGACATCCCATTCCAGTTGTTGCAGTTGGGGAGCACAGCCAGCCGTTCCTCAACAATCTTTATGGACTAACTGCCCCATATTTCCCGGGTTTCCATTTTCCCAAACCTATCCCTCAAAGAGCTAGCACGCCTGGGCAGTTTAATGGACTTTGACAATTTTGAACTCATTGCTCTGGCCCCTACATTGGACCCCCCAACTTTCCTGCATTCTCCAACCCCAAATTTTTTTGTTTCCGGGGGGGGGGGTGCAAACTTGTTTGTGCCTCACTCCTTGGGACCTCAGCATTTGCCTTTTCTGCATCACCACCGGACTAGCTGCTCTGCCCCACACAGTTGAACTGGCTCCTCCCACACTATTGGACTGTTGAGTTTGCCCACTTTTCCCTCCACCTTGATTAATCGCTCGCCAGTTGCTTCACTTGCCCGTATTCATTTTTTGACCCTTATTGTTCATTTGTTCATTGTCTGCGTTATTTTCTGGAAAATTGCTCACTTGGATTTACCTGTTTTTTTGGATTTTTGCCCCCTTAATTTTCATTGGTTTCCATCTTTTTAAATGATTGCCCGCATTTGTAGCCCAGCCATCAATGTGTTGTAAATATTGATCGCATTTTATTGCTCATTGCTCAAACCACCATTGCATTTTGCTTTTCAATTGTTCATTATTGAAAACTACCTGCATCTTTAACTTGCCCCATTTGCACGTAGTTAGGATGTTGTTAGTCAGGGACTGCTTTTCTAGTTAGAAAAGTTGCAAAATCCCTTGTTGTGTTACTTCTGGAATTTAGACCTTCATTCAGCTCCAAATTCCCTTTGAAATGTTTATTGGAAAATGATCAATTTGTGTCAAATTGCCCATTTTTGGGGGGGATTTTCCCCCATATACTGGCCTGGACTTTGGTGAACCAAAGATATCATTTTGATATCACAATTAGCCCTCTCTGCCACCAGCCAAGCGTTTTTCAGGGCCCCCAACAAGCACGAAGCTAGGCATGGCTCGCTAATTGCTCAAAAAAAAAGAGTTCCTAGAGACACTGCATTTACTTTTTAAAGGGAAAGCGTCAAGGAGTTGATAAAAACAGCAAAGCTACATAAACAAGTTGATTATTGAAGGGACAGAATTAAAAATTTTAAAGATATGCCATCACAAGTTCTTAAAAAAAAGAAAAGATTATTCTTTTTCACCCAAGTGTTGAAAAAAAAAAAGAATATAAATGGGGTAAATTTGAAGGGTTGTATTCACATATAACCAGAAACACATGTAAAAACTCCGTAATGAAGGCAGAAGATTTTCTAAAAATTTTAAAAAAGATCATAAGAAGATGTATGGGAAAAATAGATGACCGCAAGAAAAGAGAAAATAACAGGTAAAGAACTGAAAACAGAAAGAGATAGACAAAAAAGTCAGTAAATAGAAGCAACAAATTATTTAAAACCAGACACAACGAAAATGACAAGAAGACCAGGAACAAAAAAAACAGAACAGGAAGAATTAAAGAAGGTACGTCATCGGAGTTAGAGACTGTAGAATAGACTAATTATAATCAAAATGAGGCTAAAATTACTATCCTGGAATTTAGAGGCAAAACTCAGCATCAAAAAGGAAAAGAATTTTTCATTATGTTGAAAAACAAAAGTGTGATATATATTGCATACAAGAAATTCATATATTAGTAAAAAAATACAAGTGCTAAATAATTAAAAATTTAAAAAATATCTTCCTAGCAGCTGCGGAAAAGAAAAAAAAGGGGGGGGATTCATGTGTACCCAAAAATATAGCAAAGGAAGTCCTAAAAATTCCCAAAGGAGATATATGGAGTGAGGCTAAGCTGCTTAATACAAAGATTTTATTTATTGGACTCTATGGTCCCTTAGATAAAAAAAAGAATTCTATGAGAAGCTTTTATATAAAATTAGAGATATCAAATATCAAGGTATTATTTTGTCGGACTGGAATGGGGTAGTGAACCCTGAATTGGATAGAACTACAAAAAAAGAAAAAAAAGAAAAAAAAGGGAAACTCCCTAAATCGTTTTTTGAGTTAATTGATAACTTGATGTTAACAGATACATGGAGAAGTCTACATGGGGATCAGAAAGAATTTTTCCTATTTCTCAGAATTTCACAAAACATGGTCCAGAATCGATATGATCTGGACCACTAAAACTTAACCAAGAAATTACAAAAGATGGAAAATTTTCCCAAAAGTTATATCAGATCATAATCCACTAGTATTTAAACTTGGGAAATAAGAAACAGAATTTTAAAAGGAAATGAAAAAGATTTATTAAGGGTGATAAAATAATTAGAAGGAAAAAATTTTAGAGAAATACTTTGCAGAGAATTTAAATAACGAGGTCTCTACAGTAACGATATGGGAAGCTGGAAAGCTATTATGCGTGGCTTTCTTTTATAGCAGGAAACAAAAATAAGAAGAGAAAGAAAAGCAAGAGAAGAAAGTTTAGCAAAAGAAATAAAACAATTGGAAGAAAAATTAAAAATTTTTCCCCAAAACACAAAGATAATAGATGAAATAAAAGTATTACAAAAACAGATTTCCCTACATGACACAGAAGAAATAGAGAGAAAGTTAAAATTTTGGGGACAAAAAAATGTCTTCCTAGCTAATAAAACAAATAAATGGTTTGCTTATAGAATTAGAAAAAAAAAAATATCTGATTCTCCAATAAAAGAAAACAAGAAAATGCTGACAAAACAGGATGAATTTAAAAAAATGTTCACAACTTTTATAAAAATCTCTTTGCAGAACCAGAAACTAATAACCGAAAAAAGGGTAGAATAAATGAATATTTAATTAGAGGAGATTTAACGGAGATTACAGAAGAACAAAGGGAAGAATTACATAAAATTACAAAAGAAGAGCTATTACAAGCTATTAAGAAACAAAAAGTAAAAAAGCCCCAGGTCCTGATGGATTTACGGCTTTGTACTATAGGGCATTTTAAGAACAATTAATAAATCCACTACAAAGTGTAATAAATGGGGTAGGTAAAAAAATAAACCTCCCCCATGCAGGGAGGCAAAATTGTTTTGGTACCAAAAGAAAGGGAAAAAACCCCCAAGAATTAGGTAATTATAAACCGATAGCGCTATTAAACGTAATTTTACAAATTTCCCCACAATGTTAGTAGAAAATTAAAAAAAGATTTTAAAGTAGTGGATACATACAAATCAAAATGGATTTTTCCGAGAAGATACTAAAAAATAAAAAACAGTTTTTAAAAATTGTAGAATATTTTCATAGACATAACAAAAAGAAAATGGCACTATTTTTTAGATGCGGAAAAAGCTTTCGAAGGGTGAACTGGGTCTTTTTAGAAGAAAAATAAAAAAAATAAATTTAGGATCTAAATATTTGAATGGGTTAATTTAATCTAAAAGGATCAAAAAGCCCAAAAATATAAATGGGGAAAAAACTGAAAACATATGGTAAATAGGGGAGTTAACAGGGATGTCCCTTATCACCTCTTTTGTTTATATTAATTTTGGAAATATGAAATAAAAGAATAGACAGGAAACTCAAATACAAGGAGTTAAAATTAGGAAAGGTTTATAAAATTAGCGTTTTCGCTGATGATTTGGCTATTATCCTTGAAGATCCCCCAAAAAAGTATGGAGATACTATTGGATATACTACTTAAGTTAGAACACTTTAGGGTATAAAATAAACAAAGACAAGACAAAAATAATCACAAAAAAACATGCTAATCCAGGAAGAAAAATTAACAAAATATACAGGTTTCACGGTATGAACAAAGTAAAATATTTAGGTATAAATATTACAAAAAACAATGTGGATCTATTTGTAATAATTATAAGAAAGTATGGTCCGAGATAAGGAAGATTTTTAAAAAAAGGGGAAAAATTAGACTTATCACTCCTAGGTCGAATGCAGCTGTTAAAATGAATACTGTACCCAAGATAAATTTTTTATTTTAAAACTTCCCCTAATCTTAATAAAAAAACCCCTTTTAAAAAATGGAACAAGGATTTGACAAAATTTATATGGAGAGGTAAGAAACCAAGGATAAAATTAAGGTTATCAAGATACCAAAAAAAGAGGAGAAACAGGACTACCCCAATTTTAAAAATATATTACCATGCCAACTGCTTAGAATGGTTAATTGGCTGGATAATTTATGAAATTCAAGACTATTACACTTAGAAGGGGAGGGACTTTATTTTGAGTGGCATGCATACGTATGGGATGGGAAAGCGTAACAGATAAAGATTTTAAAGCACATTTTTTAAGAAACTGTTTTGCAGTTTGGTTAAATATAAAAAACAATTATATTTAAAAATTCCCTCTTTGGGGCTCAGTTCATGAGGCTTTTTATAAAAAACAGATCTCTATAATAAATAAATGGATTAAGTAAAAGATATATTGAAGATACAAGGAAATACCACTTTTTTAAAATCTAAGGAAGAACTGAAGACTCAAGGTTTAACAACCCATTGGCTTCTATTAATGCAATTAGAGAAAGATATAAGATAAAAAAAGCAGAAGACTTTGAGATAGAAGAAAAAGGGAAATTTTATAAAATATTAGAACTGGATTCAGAACACAGGCTTAGTAAAATATTTAAAAATTTTTTTAAATTTACAAAATGAACAAGAGGTAGTTAAACAGTCTATGATAAAATGGGAAATTTTTTTTACACAATTTTTTTGGATCAGTGGGAGAAATCATGGAATACCACGTGGACCTTTATAAAACCAGTAGTTTAAGAGAAAACTACTATAAAATGCTCCATAGATGGTATTTAACACCAGATTTCACGGATCCAAAGTAATGTAAAAGACACCTGTTGGAAATGTGATCAAAAGGGCACATTTTACTATATTTGATGATGCTGTAGAGAAGCAAAGAGGTTCTGGGAAACTTTGCATGCTAAAATCCAAGAAACAATTGTAGCGGAACTGAGATAGAGACCCACAGTTTTAGAAAAAAGATTTATTGTGTACAATGTCCCAGTGAGATCCTTTCTCAAAAGTCTGGGCCCCGCCTCTTTACATTCAAAGCAATTTATACATCTCCAGCACAAATACATTACATGAGTACAGAGGTTCTCACCAGTGTGTGTCTACAAAATGTTGTGCATCTTCTGTAATGCTGCCAAGAGCTAGCACGTCAAGCCAAACTGTCCCTTTTTGGGCATTAGGACAACTGGGGATGATGACTATGAATGCCCTGCTCTGTTGGGTGATGATCTCATCTTCCATGCTAGTCAGGCCCTGAAAGAGTCCAGACGGCATGCCATGACAACCTGCAGCCTGAGCAGCGGTCAGTCTTCAATGCAACTTGAGGACCAGCCTGAACTTGGTCTGCAGTCACTGTCTCCTGCGACACCAGAAGGAGTCCTGCCTGAAGAGGTGGTGGAACCTGGGGCAGACTCCCACCACAGCATCGTAGGCCCAGAGGTCGAGACCATCCATGCTGATACCTCGGATGTCGGAGCAGCTGCTGGCAGAAGTCCAGGAAGAGCTTCTCCATCCCAGGAGGTTGATCAGCTTGGTCTCACGCTGGTCCCTGTTCAGCAGTCGGCGATTCCGGTCACTCCTGACTCAGCGCTGCCCAGGGGGGCGGAAGAGTCTCCGGGGGGCATCGAGCAGAGTCAGGTGCTGGACAACTTGCCTGAGATGCAAGAGGCTGGTGCAGAGGAGGAGAATCCAACAACGCTGACTCCAAAGCCAGCAAGGGATTCAACAGCAGCTGAAACTCCAGAGGACATTCCAGCCAAGGGAAGAGAACCTGGAGAAGCTGGAATGCAACGAGAACCTGAGGTGAGTCTGCCACTCCAGGTGGAACAGCTGGTTCCTGTTCAGCGACAGCAGTTCCAGGAAAACCAGGAAGCAGATCAGAGCCTTCAAGCTGCCTGGACCAGAGCAAAGGAAGAGGCGAAGTCTTCTCCAACAACGAAGGGGCCCAGATTTGTAATCGTTGAGGGCCTATTATATCGTGAGTCTGGCCCGAGAGGTAACAAGGGGGGCGTATGCACTCAGAGACAGTTGCTGGTGCCTTCTAAGTATAGAGCCAAACTCTTGAGTCTGGCTCATAATCATCCTAGTGGACATGCTGGGGTGAACCGAACCAAGGACAGATTGGGAAAGTCCTTCCACTGGGAGGGGATGGGCAAGGATGTGACTGATTATGTCCGATCCTGTGAAGTTTGCCAGAGAGTAGGGAAATCCCAGGATCAAGCCAAGGCCCCTCTCCAACCACTTCCTGTCATTGATGTCCCATTCCAGAGAGTGGCTGTGGACATCATGGGACCTTTCCCTAAGAAGACTGCTGGGGGAAAAAGATATGTGCTCACCTTTGTGGACTTCTGCACTCGTTGGCCAGAAGCCATTCCACTGGGTGGGATCTCAGCTAAGGCAGTAGCCCAAGCTTTGATAGACATCTTTGCAAGGTTAGGTTGGCCTGCAGAGATTTTAACGGATGCAGCTTCCAACTACAACTCCAAAGTCATGCAGCGCCTATTAGAGGCACATGGAGTGCGCCATCTTACATCAGTACCTTACCATCACCAAACTAATGGGTTGGTAGAGCGTTTTAATGCAACTTTGGGGGCCATGATCCGTAAGTTTGTGAATGAACATTCCAATGACTGGAACTTGGCGCTACAGCAATTCTTGTTTGCTTACAGATCTGTTCCACACCCAAGCCTGGGTTATTCACCCTTTGAGCTGGTCTATGGCCATGATGTGAAAGGGCCATTACAGCTGGTTCAAAGTCAGTGGGAGGGAGTTATTCCTTCTGCAGAGACTAATGTGGTTGATTTTGTGACCAACTTGCAGAATACTCTCAGGGAAGCATGGGCAGATGCTCATGAGAATCTGCAACAGGCACAAGAGAAGCAGAAGACCTGGTATGACCAGTATGCCGGAGAACGTTCCTTTGAGAAAGGAGACCAAGTGATGATTCTAAAGGTTCTCCAGTCTAACAAGATGGAAACTTCCTGGGAAGGTCCTGCCACAGTGCAAGAACGCATTGGGACAGTAAACTATCTCATACAGTTTCCAGACTCTAGGGTTAAGCCAAAAGTGTATCATGTGAATTCACTGAAACCCTTCTACAAGAGGCCCAGGCACCTTCTCACACTTTCAGTCCAGGAAGATGAGGAGGACGAGTGGCCTGAAGGTGCTTTCTATGATCGGGAGGGTGGTAGATTGGAAGGTGTGAAACCCTCCCCGAGGCTCAATGCGAAACAACGCAAGCAGTTCTTTCACTTGACGGGTAAGTTCACCACCCTGTTTTCACCTATCCCAGGTCACACCACAGATCCTCAACATGTGGTAGCCGCAGATGACAGCAGGCCATCAGCAGAACAGCCGCGATGGGTGTCACCAAAAGGGAGAGAGGCGATGAGAGGGAGGTGAAAGAGATGTTGGACATGGGGATCATTCACCCATCACGCAGTCCATGGGCATCCCCAGTTGTCCTAGTGCCCAAAAAGGGGGGGACAGATATTCGTTTTTGTGTGGACTATAGAAAACTTAACTCAGTGACACGCCCTGAACATTATCCAATGCCCAGAGTAGATGAACTGTTGGAGAAATTGGGGCATGCTAAGTACTTATCCAGCCTCGATTTGACTAAGGGCTATTGGCAAATCGCCCTAGCAGAAGAGTCTAAGCATCGAACAGCATTCATCACTCACATGGACCTGTTTGAGTTCAATGTCCTTCCTTTTGGGCTACGGAACGCACCTGCAACTTTCCAGAGGCTGGTGGACTGTTTGCTAAGAGGGTGCGGGGACTTTGCTGTTGCTTATTTAGATGAGATTGCAATCTTCTCAGACTCCTGGGAAGACCACTTGAAACACTTGGAGATTGTCTTCCAACGCATTAGTGATACTGGACTGACAGTCAAAGCAAAAAAGTCCCAGTTTGTACTGGACAAAGTGACCTATCTTGGCCATGAAGTGGGACAGGGGACTATCACTCCACTGCAAGTCAAAGTGGAAGCTATTAATAGCTGGCCAATTCCTCATTCCAGGAAGCAGGTGCAGTCCTTCCTTGGCCTGGCTGGGTACTACCGGAGATTCGTGCCCAACTATAGCCAAATGGCAGCACCTCTAACAGACCTGACAGGTTCCAAGAAGCCTAAAGTAGTGAAATGGACAGCAGAGTGTCAAGAAGCCTTTGCAGCCTTGAAACAGGCCTTGATGGCAGATCCTGTGCTCCGGGCACCAGACTTTGACAAGCCGTTCATAGTGGCTACAGATGCTTCTGACAGAGGCATTGGAGTAGTCTTACTACAAGAGGGTCTGGATGGTACCTTGCATCCCATCCTGTTCCTCAGCAAGAAGCTTTCTTCAAGGGAGTCTAATTGGTCCATACCAGAGAAGGAATGCTATGCCATTGTGTATGCGCTAGAGAAACTGAGACCATATATTTGGGGACGTCGCTTCACTCTCCAGACTGATCATGCTGCCCTCCAATGGCTCCATACAGTCCGGGGAACTAACAAGAAATTACTAAGATGGAGCCTGTCCCTACAAGACTTTGACTTCGACATTCAGCACGTGGCTGGAAGTTCTAATGTGCTTGCAGACTCCTTGTCACACAGAGGACTGGAGGGAGGTTAAGAGGGCTGAGTTTTACATGTCTGCATTGATAATATGGTTAACCTGTACTGTTGTGTGTTTGCATTTATTCTTTGACTTTTCCTTTCTTAGGTCCCAGGATGAAATCCCAGCCGGTGTGGCTCCAACCTTCAGCTGTTTCCAGACTGTCTGAGATTTGGGGGGCGTGTGATAATGGGGCTTCCCATTATGTAGGCTTAGCAAAGGGGGATACTTCCCTTTTCTGGTAAACCAAGGGTTAATGAGGTCTTGGGATTAGATTACATTCTAGGGGGGTCAACATCAAGGGTCACAAGGTGAGAATTGACCAACCACAAAGAAGGAGGTGGGCGTCTTGGAGATGCTTCCAGATCCTTCCAAGGAGGAAAATATAAAACTTCTGAGAGGCCATGTGGCCAGAGAGAAGAAGAGAGAAGAACCAAGAGAGAGATGGGATCTGGGCCAGCGGCAGACTGGAGGCCCCATGCCTCGTCTCCTGGCCCCCCCCATCTCCTTTAGCCCATCAAAACCTATAACCTACTTGTGAGTAACCAGGAATAAGATAGTTAGTCGCATTAGGGCTTTTTATTATTTTGGAGACTGGCTGATCTTAAGAATGTATCTGTGCTTTTATAGCTTTTTTTTTTTTTTGTAACTTCTTGTAACTAAGCGTATCGGGGAAAAGGGGGCCCTCTCATGTGTATTACTGTCTTGTTTATTTACATGCCTGATTAAATACTTTCTGTAAAATCTCTGTTTCTCTCCATTCCCACGTCAGCCTTTGGCACACGCTAGCTAGGACCTCTCTCACTCAGAAAGGGGGGGGGAGGTCCTTAAACCATAGAGATTGTTAATACTGAACAGCATCCCATTGTGCTGTTTGGTTGATTCAGAATTCAGTGGGTGGTGGCAGCAGAATTAATAATGCTGGAGGAAATTTCCAGTCTTTGAAGGGACTGGAAATAAACCCCAGTATGACAACCTGCAATCCTTTTTTTTTTTTCCCTGCTGTGGCTCACCGCTTTATGAGGATTAAAAAATGGCCCGTCCTGTTCTTTGGGGGGCGGACCAACTGCTGAAGCTGTCCAAGCCCACAGCCCGCCCTTTGTTGATCTCATGGGCGAATCAGTGCATATCTGCACTTCTACACTAGTGAGCATGTACGCAATAGCGCGCCTCGGGGGAAAAAAAGACCACATATTTCCCATTTTTTAAAAAAAGCGCGTGCTACGACAGTTGGGGGACTTCTCTACGTGGTTGGGAGTGGAAATGAAAAATTAAAGATGACGCAGCGCACTCCAAGGTATGGAAGATCTCCGTCAGAGGTCACGTTTTAACACGTTTTATTACCCCCGTGTGGAAAGGGCCTGTGTTTTCAAAGTTTCTCTTTTCTGTGTCCATTTATTTGGAGGCAGATTTGCTGAGCCCAGTGGGGGAAGATTTAATCTTGCTCGTGCCATCCAGACACCTATTATAACTTTTCCAGCTCCTTGCATGCCTCCCATTACTCAAGATCACGCCCCCCTTTTTCCCTTTTTCACTATTCTCTGTCTCAAAAGGGTTTGGGTTTTTTCTCATTTACACACCAACAGAATTCTTAGTTTGCCAAGGCACTTGGCTAAATGAACTTCTAGTCCAAAAACAGCAACTATAGGGTTAAACCTGAGAGCCCAGGGGGGGCCGTGGGGAGAGGATGTGGCCTCTGAGCACAGGAGGAGGGGGAAGAAAGCAGAGAGAAGCCAGATACCAGGCGAAATGTCGCTTTTCTTACACACAAACCTTGGAATTTTTCCTACATACATTAAAGCATTATCTGACCTCAAACCAGACAAAAAGGCACAGAAAAAAACCCTTTCTTGGGGTTTTCCAACATAGATTGAAGCAGAGTCTGTTGGCTGCTTCTCCCACCCATTTCCACCCCAAAACGACAACACACAGTAGGGGAGGGGGGTGAGCGGGAGGTTAAGGATCCCAAAAGCTCGAAACAATGAGGTAGACAACTTCATTTCATTTTATTACAGTCAATAGACCATTAAAACAACTTGTTAAAAACATTTAAAACAATAGAAATTTTTTAAATAAATATAGTGGCTCACTTTCCCCAAAAAAATACAAAGTGATAAGGGTTTAAAGTCAATTAGATAAGCAAATATTTCGTTTACATAGACAAGGAAGATCTAGTTACCATAGCTAAATTTAAAAATTTTGCTACTTGAAGAGTAATCTCTTTGTCAGAACCTTGCAATAAGATGACCATTAGAGACTCTAAGGGGGCGCCCAGGGAAACGTCATGTAATGGGGTATAATAGGTCTTCCCTAGCCCCTTGGTAGAAACTACAATGAAAAAGTACATGTGATACAGATTCAATTTCCTGATTATCACAGGGGCAGCATCTTTGCTCAGGAGTGTTTTGTTGAATCTGCCAGTTAATAAATTTGAGGGAAGGACATTAAACCTTCCCAGGGAGAAAGCCCTTCTATATTTTGGAACTATTAACCAGCTTAAATAAGGCATTCCATCTTTGCAAGGTAAGCATGGTAAACCCAGTGACTGAGGGGAGCAAGGTCCCCTGGCTGTCCCTTGCAGCTCCTGGTAATCAAGGTCCCTCAACCTCTGCCTGACAATAGCTTTGGCCCCTTCTAAGTCTAAAGATAGCAGGTGGGATAGGGATAATCCCACTGAGATGATCTTACATTCAATTGTCTTCCTCCAAGGTGATTTAAAAGAGTCTGACATAGTTTTAGCCAATAAAGAGGTGGAATTACTTGTGTAACAACAGCAGAGCCAAAAATGGATAGAGTACATCCATGCCAGACTATTTAAAGAATTTAGGCCTGACTCCAAATAGAGGACAGATCGGCGACACATCTGGGGACACTATCTTTAGCCTCAGAAAGAAAGACGGAATTCCTTTAAAAGAATTCTTATTAAGAGGAAACCAAATTGAAACCCCATAAAGCAATTGTGGGACAAGTTTAGCTTTAAAAACCTGGATGGCAGCTGGAATAATTTACCACCCTTATAAAGAAAAACCAAGCTAATGCTTTTAAACTTTGTTTGGCTTTCAGTTTGATGTACTTATCCTGAGTCCTCCATCTTATGGTTTCCATGAAACCAAATACTCAGATATTTATACGAGTCCACTTGTTCAATTCGTTTTTCCCCATCAGCCATAAATATCTAATTTTTCTTCTGGCAAAAACGAGAACTTTTGGTTTTGAATAATTGATTGATAAAAGGTTATTATTGCAGAATTCATGAAAGCCTCTCAATAATCTCCTAAGTCCAAGACGAGTCTGAGAAATCAATACAGCATATCGGCATAAAGAAGGATAAAGACTTTTATTGAGTCCTTCTTTGGTGGATGGGATGGTAAAAGTGCGAAAGTCTGAGGAAGATCAGCCAAATATAAATTAAATAGGGTGAGAGTAAGAATGCATCCCTGTCTTACACCCCTGTTGGTGGGAATCTCTTTTGTAAGGTGCCCTTGTCTGGAACAACAAACTTGAACAGTAGTATTGTAATACAGGGAATGGAAAAAAAATAAAAGTGCCATCAATGGAATACTGTTCCAGTTTGCTCCAGAGGCAGCCACATGGGATTAAATCGAATGCTGATTTTTGATCAATAAATGCAGAGAAAAGTTTCCCACCATTTGGTGCAGTATCTTCCCCAATGATGTTATTATCGTTAATCCACTCTTTCAGCTTAATAGCTAAAAAACTGGCATATACCTTCCCTATAACAGATAGCAGACTGATGGGACGATAATTATGCGGGTTGTCTTTAGGACCCTTTTATAAATCGGGATAATAAAGGCCTTTAGCCAAGTTACGGGATTTTGCCAGATTTATTTAAATTTGAGAAAAGAGGGCTGCCAACATGGGTGCCCACCAACTGAAGTTATGTATTAACAGTTCTGAGGAAATGCCATCGCATCCTGCAGACTTGCCATTCTTTAGCTGACCTATCAGTCTCTCAATTTCTTCTATAGTTATGTTTGGCCAGTCTGGAGTGTTTGGAGGTAGCAAGGAAGGTGTTTTAGATATGGATGTGCTGGGATCGTTAAAGATAACTTGGAAATGATCTTCCCAGACACTAGCTGGAATGTGACAGCCTTGGCTTTCATAGCGGTTACTTAAAGCACCTGAAACTATCTGCCAAAAAGATCTATTGCTATGAGTAATAAAAATCTGCCAATAACATTTGCCATGTTTCTCTAGTTGCCTCACTTTTCTTGCGGAATAGGAGTTTTTTGTATTGTATTTTTCACTCATAATATGAATGAGGAAGCCGACATTCATTTGATCTGCGGTAAGTATTATACACTGTTTGAATTTCCCTTCTAAGATGGACACACTCCTTATCAAACCATCTATTTTTATGGATGTTATTATGATTTATGTTATTAGTTCTAGTTTGAAGAGAAGGGTACAAATCCTGTAAAACACACTCATAAGCCAGGATTCCAGGTCTAGCATCTACTTTAATTTGGCTAAAATAATTTGAAATGTGCTGTAATGAAATAAACCTATTGAAAAATTTCCCTTTTTTTCAGAGGACCATTTAATTTTAATTGTTCTTGTATCAGATGGTAAGCATACTGAAATACAATGCTGTGAATCCAACTTTAACCTTCCTGGCAAATTCAGCGAGCATTCCGGGGGAAATGATCACTATCAGAGCACTTTGCTACTCTGAAGTTGAACCGCAAAGTTTTAAATGTTTGTGAATAAGAATATAATCAATGACACTTGAACCCCTGGTAGAAGCAAATGTAAATTCACCCATAGGTCATCAGGGCTGGAACCGTTTAAAATAAACAATTCGTTATTTGAGACAAACTGAAGCAGACCTATCCCTGTAGGGTTAATAGATTTGTCTTTTGAACTACGTGAATTGACCATAAGTTGTTCCTTGATTGTTTTAGGAGAGTGATTGTCTAAAAAGGGATTGATTAAGTAGGATCCTGTCCTTGCATTAAAATCACCTGCTATTATAGATCTTGCTCTGGAAAATTTAGTCATCTGTTCTGAGTAGTAACAGTCAGCCTTAAGCCAAACTGATCTAACATCTTCCTTTCTGACCATTGGGGCAAAATACACTTAAATAAAAGTAAAGTCAGATTAGATGTTAATAATTCCATAACTAGGGCCAATACAGAAGAATCATAACTTGGTAACTGAGTAATTCTACAATTTACTGAAGAAGAAACCAAGATACATAAACCCTGACTAGCCCTTCCTTTACTACTTATAGGGAGTGCTGGGAGGCAATATGATACAAAACCATTTACGTAAATATGGTCACAACTCCAGGTCTCTTGTAAAAAAATTAGATCGAACTTATTTAGGTATTCCAGAAAATTCTGATCTTTACTTTTGGAGGCCCAGCCAGCTATGTTCCAGGAAACATTTTAGGGAAGAGGTAACAGTACCTGCATGTAGTCAATCCAGTTCTGATATTACATCCAGCATTCCTTGGGAATTCCTATAAACACAGAGGTTACATACTGGAGCCTGTTGAGTTAGCAAGCCCAGGCCTGGTCTGCCAGCATTTGGTGGATTTAGTGGCCTTGTCGTACATAAAACTATTGGGACAGTACAAGGTAATTGTGGCCTTCAATACTTAGCAAAAATTTGGGCTCACACTGAGATGGAAATAGAAGGGTTTTAAACGTTGATCGTGATCTCTAGTTTTAAAGGATTACCATTTTGCCTAGGTTTAGTTGATTTTACTATTGCAGTCTTTAAGCCTATTACCCTTCCTCTATTATCCTTCCCTGCACTCCCTAGCAATACTTCCTCTTCTGTTTGAGAGGTACCTAGACTATTGTTAACTGATGAAGTACTGGAATTCTGGTAATACTTATCCTTTAAATATTTGATTAGAGAAGTAAGCCTTAACAGAGCCTGCTGTTGGTCCTGCTTTGGGAGAGCATCAAAACTGTCTATCAAAACTGTCTATTAAAACTGTCTATTAGAATTTTGTATTCAGTGGGGAAGAGAAGGCAAGTGTAGCCAGGTATTCGTCTTAGATTTTAAAAAAGCAGACTTCTGTAAACTGAAGGAGCTGCTGGCTGAAATCCCGTGGTCAAGAATAGTCAATGAGAAAGGAGTTCAGGAGGCATGGGAGTTCTTTAAAGGGAGGTACTGAAGGCACAGGCTAAAACTGTGCCATTAAGGAGGAAAAATGGAAGGCATCTGAACAAACCGGAATGGTTGACTAAAGAGCTCTCAGCTCAGCTAAGTGTTAAGAAAAACATGTACAGGAAATGGAAGAAGGGGGAAATCACCAAAGAAGATTATAAGCAAGTAGCCAGGAGATGTAGGGAGGAGGTCAGAAAGGCTAAAGCACAGAACGAACTTAGGCTGGCCAGAGACATTAAAAACAATAAAAAGGGCTTTTCTAAATACATCCGCAGCAAAAGGAAAAAGAAGGAGACGATAGGGTCACTGCGCAAGGAAGAAGGTGAATGAATAACAGGAGGAAGAGAAAAGGCAGAACTCCTCAACACCTTCTTCGCCTCAGTTTTTTCCCAAAAGGATAAAAACACGCAACCTGGCGGTTGGGGAGCAGGTGAGGAAGTGGGGGAAATGCAGCACAGAATAGATAGAGAGGTAGTACAGGAATACCTGGCCACCCTGGATGAATTCAAGTCTCCAGGGCCAGATGAATTGCATCCTAGGATTTTAAAAGAACTAGCAGAGGTCATTGCGGAACCTCTTGCTATAATCTTTGAAAACTCTTGGCGGACCGGAGAAGTTCCGGCAGACTGGAGGAGGGCAAATGTTGTCCCCATCTTCAAGAAGGGAAAAAAGAGGACCCAAATAATTATCGCCCAGTCAGCCTGACATCAATACCTGGAAAGATCCTGGAGCGGATCATCAAACAGTCAGTTTCTAATCACTTAAAAAACAATGCCGTAATTACGAAAAGTCAACATGGATTTCTCAAAAATAGGTCATGCCAGACTAATCTTATCTCTTTTTATGATAGAGTTACTTGCTTGATAGATGAAGGGAATGCTGTGGACATAGTATATCTTGATTTCAGTAAGGCCTTTGACAAAGTTCCCCATGACATTCTTGCAAAGAAGCTAGTAAGATGTGGGCTGGACAGGGCTACTGTCAGGTGGATTTGTAACTGGTTGACTGACCGTACCCAAAGGGTGGTCACCAATGGCAGATTCTCATCCTGGAGAGAAGTGACTAGCGGGGTGCCACAGGGTTCTGTCCTGGGCCCGGTGCTGTTCAATATCTTCATTAATGACTTGGATGAAGGAATAGAGGGCACGCTGACCAAATTTGCAGATGACACCAAATTGGGAGGGGTTGCTAATACGCCTGATGACAGGATCAAAATTCAAAAGGACCTGGACAGATTGGAGAGCTGGGCCAAGGCTAACAAAATGAATTTCAACAGAGAGAAATGTAAGGTCCTACACTTAGGCAGAAAAAATGGTATGCAGAAATATAGGATGGGGGACACGTGGTTGGCTAACAGTACGTGTGAAAGGGATCTAGGAGTCTTCATAGACCACAAGCTGAACATGAATCAGCAGTGTGATGCGGCAGCCAAGAAGGCCAACGCAATTCTTGGTTGCATCAATAGGAGTATGGTGTCTAGATCGAGGGAGGTATTGGTACCACTTTATTCTGCATTGGTTAGACCTCATCTTGAATACCGCGTCCAGTTCTGGGCACCCCAATTCAAGAAGGATATGGATAAGCTGCAGCAGGTCCAGAGGAGGGCAACCAAAACGGTGAGGGGCCTGGAAGCCATGCCCTATGAGGACAGACTTAGAGAGCTGGGTATGTTTAGTCTGCAGAAGAGAAGGTTGAGAGGGGACATGATAGCCATGTTTAAATATTTGAAGGGATGTCATGTCGAGGAGGGAGTGGGCTTGTTTTCTCCTGCTCTTGAGACCAGGACAAGGAGCAATGGATGCAAGCTGCAGGAGGGGAGATTCCGCCTGAACCTCAGGAGGAATTTCCTGACAGTCAGGGCTGTCCGGCAGTGGAATGTGCTGCCACAGAGTGTGGTGGAGTCTCCTTCGTTGGAGGTTTTTAAGCGGAGGCTGGATGGCCACTTGTCGGGAGTGCTTTGAGGGTTTTCCTGCATGGCAGGGGGTTGGACTGGATGGCCCTTGTGGTCTCTTCCAACTCTACATTTCTATGATTCTATGATTCTATACCAAAGGATGTTAAAAGGCGCAAGAAATGTGCTTTTCTCTCCTGTTGTGATAACATGCCCTTTGGCTTTGGATAATTAATAAACACCAGATTCTGCCTGATTAATTGTAACTGCAAGGAATTAATTATCTGAGGTTCTTTTGAGTTACTTATGTGTGATGGAACTTTGTGGCAGGAGAAGTCTACCTTGTTTCCAGGCTGTAACTGTGTTGTTAATTCCAGAGTTTCTGTTTTTGCTCTGTTTTCAGGGACTGGCTGTAGACCAGGAGAACTTGTTTCCAGTACTATACTTACTAGTTCTTGACTTTCCAGGTTTGCTTTGTTACTATTGTTAAGTTTTAGAGAGAGCATCCTGGCGTTCTTGTCCTTTTTTTCTAGTATTTTAAAAAGACTATTGAAATTCATTTTAGGGGCTGACTTGCTACCGGGTTTGTTTTTTATATTTTTATCTTTCTTTTTAGTACATGTAGAAACCTTGGAATTTTTACTTTTAGAGTTCCTTTTGTTAGGTATTTATCAGGTTTGCTTTTCCATTTCCTAGAGAGAGTTTTCCCAGTTCCACCAACCAAGTTACCTTGGTCAGAGGAATTTGAAAAACTCTGATCAATAAATTCACTTAAATTTTCAATGGAAAAATCAAACTTAGATTTTGTTGTAACATCACCATTACTTCTAGGAGTTATTTTGCCCTCCCCTTGTATTTTTACCAACAGTAGGTTTGTTAAAGTATTAAGAAGGTCCTTACATTCAGATAGGAACTTCTTAATACAAGAGATATCCTCTGACCAACCTTTATACAACCCCTTGATCAGTTTATGTTGACTACCTAGCAGCTTGGTTACCAAATTTGGGTCAGGGTATGAGTCTGAGTGTGAATCTTCATCCACATCAGCTAAAAAAGTTGTTCCGGGGAGAGAGACTCGCAGTTCACATGATCCGTGTGGCTTGAAGTGAGCAGAGTCGTAGTATCATCTAAGCCCCTCTGAAGAATTTCGGGGTACTCAATCTGGGCTTTAGATACTGGTGAAGTATCAGCTGCAAAAGCCAGTTCTTCAGCCAGGCTGCATCACTTACCTTCCAAGTTTTTACCTTCTACTATTTTCATTACATGGTGAGGATCTAATGACCAGTCCATTATCTCCACCTCATGTGTGACAGTTTTAGAATCTGCGACAGAACAGTTCCTGGAATTAGAATCTGGAAGACCTGGGCAGGGCAGTCAAGGAGAGGATGACTGGGCTATCTCTTGTTCATAGGGTCACTGTAAGGAGAAGTCACCTTGATGGCTGTTAACAGTGACACGAATAAGAGAAGCGAGCCAAAGTATTGCAGTGGTTTGAGCATTGGACTGTGATTCTGGGGATCAGGGTTTGAATCTCGGCTCAGCCATGGAAACATACTGGGCGACTGTGGGAAAGTCACACACTCTCAGCCTCAGACGAAGGCAATGGCAAACCCCCTGTGACCACATCTTGCAGAGTCACTGTGACAAACCTGATGGGAGCCTCCTTGTTAACTGAGAGTGTTTAAACTGATTGGCTGGTGAAATGGAACCTGAGGGGCTGGTGGAAAGAGGAAAATAGCAGTTTTTAGCTGCCTGGGGAGTGATTGACGAGAGTGTGTGATTTGTGGCGTGTTTGAGGGAGGTTGGAGATATGAATAGTTCTGTGGAGGAGAGAACTGAGAAATTGGGTGTACGAGAGATACTGAATGAATTGAGAGAAAGAGAGAGAAGAATGGTGTGCCTTTCATAAACATTAAGGTACATCACACATTTAAAGCAACAGTATTACAATAAATGTTTGAAGTTCTGTGTTCCTTGAAACAGTGTCACAGAGTCTTCTCTTTAATCCTGGGATCTACATGCTACCAATAATATCATCTTGACCTTAGTGTCAACAGTACCACAGTCTTGGAAAATATAAATCACTGCTGATCCTTACATCTGGGAGAAGAGCAGATTTAGGGAAGGCAGTAAAGTGAGAGAGTCCTGAAAGGAAGAAGCGGGGGGGGGACAAGAATGAGGAAGGGTCTGCGTTCCCAGAGAGGGAGAACTGAGGCAGGCTCGTTTGTCCTGGCCCTGGCTTGAGTCAGAGACCTCCCTGGCTGTTCAGTTCTGATCACAAAGAGGTGTCAGGCTGGGCAGGCCTTGAGTGCAAGGCTTGGGTGCACCTTTCGCTCTCGGCACTGACGGGTGGTGGTTTTCCCCACATTTTTTAAATAGTTTTTGTTTAATATATTGTAATAAAAAAACAGTGAACAGACAAACTTTTACAAAATCATATCATAAAGAAAAAGAGTGAAAAAACATACAAAAAAAGTGTGTCTAAAAAAAAGAAGAAAAAACACACATATGAAAACATACAATACATACTAACTAACATATAATGATAATGTTCAAATGAAAGGAATGGCATGTTACATAGTTAACATAATGTCACGATATGACTCTATTAATCAATTATATATATATATCATGGTAACGGTAACAAATATATAAAATCTTGACATTATATATGAATATATTAATTAAATTTTTAACCAAAGATCATTCTAAACCACATGCCATCTAGCCTCTGCATTACCATTATATTACTTATTTTCTCACACTTTACAAGGATTCTTTACCACTTCCTTCCACTAACCTCCCCCGACCCCACTTACCAAATCTCGAGAAGAGAGTGCTTACCTATCTATACCTTACCTTCTAAAACAAAATCTTTATTTTATATTGCATCAATCTTTTTCTAGTGTCAGAGTTGGTTTTAACTCATTTTATACAAATGATAGTATCTTGAAAATCTTGTCTTAAACATCTCTTCTATTACTATTAAGTATTTCATTCAACTCAATATGGGGTCCTGTATCTTTTATCTTGTATCCCTTCTATTTTAGTGACCTTTCTAACTTATAATAGCATTCTTGCCCCAATAAGATTCCCGTAATGGAAATACCATATTCCATTCTTCAATAAATTTCTTTGTCTTATCTTTTAAAGAGTTCATAATTATATCAGCTTCAGCTACGTCATATAGTTTTATCAGCCAATCTTCTATCCTGGGAGAGGTTTTCACTTTCCATACCTGGGCAAAGCAAAGTCTAGCAGCTGTTGTCATATACAGGAGGATTTTCTTTTGGGGTTTGTTTAACTGATGAAACAGTCTGTCATATTGAGTAGATAAAGTTCTGGTAATAAGGGAAATTGTACCTTCATAGTCTAGTGGGCATGCAGTTTCGGGTCAGTCTAGGTGACCTCAGGGTGCCAGGAAAAAGCAGTTAATTTCCTCTGTAATTGAAGTCCCTCTGTGTTTAAAGAAGACAAAGGAACTTTGTGTAATGGAATGTTATCAGTTTGGCTTGACGTGCTAGCTCTTGGCAGCGTTACAGAAGATGCACAACATTTTGTAGACACACACTGGTGAGAACCTCTGTACTCATGTGATGTATTTGTGCTGGAGATATATAAATTGCTTTGAATGTAAAGAGGAGGGGCCCAGACTTTTGACAAAGGATCTCACTGGGACATTGTGCACAATAAATCTTTTTTCTAAAACCGTGGGTCTCTATCTAGTTCCGCTACATATTTTGGGGGCTCGTATGCCAGGACAGAAGGGCCTTTTTGCCCTCTTGAAGCGGCAGTTGTTTCTTCTGGAATTTGTGCACCATTGATAAGGACCTTGGGTGCCCCCGATTCTTTTATTGGACGGTCCTCCTCGTGGGGGTGTAAAGGCCAGCTAAAGAACCCAGGAACGGTTTGGAAAATTGACAGAACGCAGCCACAGAACAGAGCCATAGGTAAGTGTGTCAAGGGCCTTCCCCTAAAGTGTGGGACACTGGGGAAGAAGGGAGGTCTGATCATCCCCTTGGAAGCCTGCCCGAGTATAGCAACTTCAAACAGGTGGAGCTGCTGAAACCACAGGATTCCTTAGACACGCAGGGAAATGAGAGGCTGTGGGAGGCTGTGTTTGTTGCGTGAAAGTGTGTGCGTGTAAAAGTGACTGAAATGCTGCAGTTCTCATAAGCAGACCGTTGGAACTTCCGGCTGCGTGAGTCAGCATGCGTGAAAAGTTGTCTACCAATGGCGACGAGGCCGCAGCTGCTGTAAAGAGCTCCTCTGGAAGTTTATTCTTTTGTTATCTTCTGTTGCCTTTTGCATAGTTCACTGTTTTGGATGCCAACCCATTTTTGTTTTACATTTGTTTCTTCAGTGTGCAAGCTTAACTACTTAAATAGGTGCACCACTGATTTTGTTTTTTTATGTATTGCTTTCGAGGAGTACCACTAAGCAGATAGAACTTGATTACCTCTGTTTTTGGGAAATTCTGCTTGGCTACCAGTGTCAGGAACAGATTCACTCACAAACTTGTACAATAAACTAGAAGTAGTTTTATTGAAAGCAGAGCGGTGATGCTGTCTTCAAACTTTAAAGATCGTGAATGGGATTTGTTTCCTGCACTTTACATTTAAACGTTTAACTTCACAGATCCAACCATCAAAGCCTTGGCGGCCATAAATCACCATGAATCTTATCTGATCTACTTATTCCTGGGAAACTCTAGCCAGAAGGAATGTTCTTCATGTGTAAATTGTAGTAGATAGCTAACACCCTTCTGATGATCCCTTGCTATGCTAATCTAAACAATAAACACATATGTCTCCTGACAACCAGTGTCCTGATTTTATTTGAGAAATGTTGGAGGAGTTGTTATTTTCTATGAAGTTTCTATGAAGTCGATAAGAAGAGAACAGGATAATAATTTCTGAGAAATCCATGCTGGCTTTTAGTGATTACGACATTGCTTTCTAAGTAATTACAAACTGACTGTTTAATGATCTGCTCTAGGATCTTTCCTGGTATTGATGTCAAGCTGACTGGGTGATAATTATTTGGGTCCTCTTTTTTGCCTTCTTGAAGATGAGAACAACATTTGCCCTCCTCCAGTCTGCTGGGACTTCTGTTCTCCAAGAGTTCTCAAAGATTATTGCAAGTGGTTCAGAAATGACTTCTGCCAGTTCTTTTAATATCCTTGGATGTAATTCATCTGGCCCTGGAGACTTGAATTCCTCTAGTTTAGCCAGGTATTCCTGTACTACTTCTTTACCTTTTCTGTGCTGCGTCTCCCCGTCTTCCTCACCTGCTCCCCACCCCCCAGGTTGAGTACTTCTATCCTTTTGGGAGAAAACTGAGGCAAAGAAGGTGTTGAGTAATTCTGCCTTCTCTCTTCCCCGCATTAGTAATTGGCCATCTACTCTGCTCAGCGATCCTATCATTTCCTTGTTTTCCCTTTTGTTGCGGACATATTGAAAAAAGCCTTTTTTTATAGTTTTTAATGTCTCTGGCAAGCCTGAGTTCATTCTGCACTTTAGCTTTTCTGACCTTCTCCCTACATATCCTGGCTATTTGCTTGAATTCCTCTTTGGTGGTTTCACCATTCTTCCATTTCTTGTACATGTTTCTTTTAACACTTAGCTCAGCTGAGAGTCCTTTCGTCAACCATTCTGGTTTCTTTAGATACCTACCATTTTTCTTATTGGCTCAGTTTTAAACTGTGCCTTCAGTATATCACTTTTAAGAAAAACTCCCATCCGTCATGAACTCCTTTCTCTTTCAGTATTCTTGACCATGGAATTTTGGCCAGTAACTCCCCAAGTTTACAGGAATCAGCTTTTTTTAAAGTCTAGAATGCATGTCTGGCTACACTTGGCTTCTCTTTTTCAGTGAATGACAAACTCCAACAGAGCACGGTCACTCCCCCACAGGATCCCACCACTTCCATCCCATTAGCAAGGTCATCCCTGTTGGTCAGGGTCTGAGCTAAAATAGTCGATCCCCTTGTCGCGTTTTCCACCTTCTGGACCATGAAATTGTCAGCAAGGCAAACGAAGAACCTGTTGGACCTTGCGGTCTTGGCAGAGTTGGACTGCCAACATGTATCAGGACAGTTGAAATCTCCCATTAACACGGCATTTCTCCCTTTTAGATGTGTGGCCATCTGCTCCTAATCCAAGGCCTAATCCAAGTCCTCAGGCTGGCCCAGAAGCCTGTAGCAAACCCCCACAATCACATCCCTATTGTTTCTCACATCCTTAATTCCTACCCAGATGCTCTCGACTTGGCTTCCTGGATTTAAGTCCTGGATCTCTTCACAGGTGAAAACATCCTTGACATATAAGGCTACTCTTCCTCATTTCTTGTTCAGTCTTTTTCTGCAAAATAGGTTATATCCTCCTATTCCTACCTTCCAGTCATGAGACTCATCCCACCAGGTTTCAGTGATGCCTATTAAATCATGTTGATTTTGTTCATCTTGCTTATTTCTCATTCTCTGTGCATTAGTGTAAAGACACTTAAGACCATGTGCCCTTCCTACAAGTCTTGTACTAAACTTACTTTTCTTCCTCTTGTTGGTCTCTAGTACTACTTGGCCTGCTCCATCTATATCATTTGGGCTATTTTTCCCAGCACTTGCAAAATTCTTGTCCTGAATAATATTGTCTCCCTCCCCAGTCAAACTCAGTTTAAAGACCTCCTGATCCGCTTTGCGAGACTGTTAACAAAAACGTGCCTGCCAACGGTTGTGAGGTGCAGCCCATCGGTTGCCAGAAAACCACGTTAGTGGAAATGCAGACCATGATCCAAAATGCAGTCTTCCTTTAATGAGTCTGTCCATCCATAGTGTGATCTTCCTCTTTTCCTACAGCCTTCTATCTTTCCAAGCATTATTGTCTTTTTTAATTAATCATGTCTTCTCATGATATGGCCAAAGCACAACACCCTCAGTTTAGCCATTTTGGCTTCTAGGGAGATTACAGGCTTGATTCACTCTCAGACCCATTCGTTAGTCTTTTTAGCACTCCAGGGAATCTGTAGAACTCTCCTCTAGCACCACATTTCAAAGGAATTGATTTTCTTCCTATCAGTTCTCTTCACTGTCCAGTTTTCACAACCATACATAAAATTGGAAATACAATGGCGTAGAGAATTCTGACTATAGTAGTCAATGATATGTCCTTACACTTCATGATTTTATCTAGTTCCTTCACGGATGCCTTTCCAAGTTCTAGTCTTCTTCTTGACCTGAGTCTCCATTCTGATTAATGACTGAACCAAAGTATGGAGAATCTTGAACTATTTCAACGCCTTCATCATCTACTTTAAGAGTATATAAATAATCTGTGGTCATTGTTTTTGGTTTTTTAAGGTCCAGCTGTAAACCTGTGTTATGTACTGAATAACCCACACTTCACAAAACTCACTCTATCCCAGACGGCAATTTATTTTTTATGGATGAGTCCAAGCAACACAGCTCACTTCTGCCAAAACTGAAGGGTGCATACAGTATGCATCTTTTATAGGTTATCAACATAAGTTTAGGTGAGTAAGGCATTCATTAGCCAAAGTCACAAATTCCTTCATGTGTCTATCCCTCCTTTCTCTTGCCAGGATCGTGCCTTCTGGAAACCCATGCATCCTTGATGCAGTGACCCCTGCTCTATCTCTATCCCTGTCTCGACATCGCTCTGTTCTGGTAACATCCTAGCGCCATCAATCTTTATTTCCATTTTCCCAGCCCATTCCTGTTCTTCTCTAAGGTAAAACACAATGTTAACAGCAAACAGCCTTTGGATTACACTGGGGCAGCAATTAGCAGTGCTTAAGCCTGGATACACTATAGACCTTTCTTGCAATGGTTGCATGCATGGTAGCAGTTCGCAAAGAATGCACATTCAGCAGGTTAGTATTTTTCATGACAGGGAAGCTTAAAGACCTGACCACCTGCCTTTGCACTTTCTTTCTTGACTTTCTTCAGTAATAATTCCAGGTCTTTCCTGTTTTCTGCTAGTAGAATGGTATTATCTATGTGTCAATCTGTTGATGTTCCTTCCTAGTTTTCAAGACTCTGTCCTCCGTGTGTAATTCTGCTTTACATATAGTATGCTCTCATTCATAGGGTGGTTACCCCAAAAGGTAGGGGACCCCTTGAGGTCCTCCAGCAGTGCCCGTAATGCAACGTAAAATTGGGGAATTAATGAATAAGACTGCAAGAGAGGGGGTAACCAGCAGGAGCTTCTCACCAAGGTCAATGGGGTCCTTGTAGGAAAACCAGCTACAGACTCAAAAGGCAAACTGAAACTGTGTTTTATTGAGGGAAATTCATTCATGCACGCACACACAGGATTCAAACAGTCATGCATTCACACAAGAGCTAACCAACGAATAAAGAGAGGAAAAATCATGGACAATGAGCCTGAAGTTTTGAGATTATAATTACCAGTCCAAAAGAGTATTGAAGTGTCTTAGGTTTGCCTCTAAGGACAGACCAAATTGGAATTCAAAGCGATATAGTGGTGTTCAGCATTTGGGATACTGCAACTACCTGGTCGAAATGGAGGATTTTTATGCTCAAATTTTGCCTAGAGGGCAAAGTGTGTAAATGACTCTCTTCCTGAGTAAACAATGGAGATAGCAGGGTGGACAATGAGGTCCAGACTGTATTGATAACCTGTCTTACCAAAGGCAAGGGAGTTTGTTTACTGGGTCCAGAAGCAATAACAAACACCAGCTGCAGTTGGAAAAGCCTTAAAGTTTATTAAGCAGCAAACAGTTTAAACATAAGAGCATGAGCAGATATACACATTCAGGAAACATACCCACCATAGCCACTCAAGCCCAGAAAGGCCCACTAACACAGCAGACAAATGTGTCACCAAGCAAGATTGCTCTGTTCTGCTACCCAGGAGTTCGGAAGGGACAATGGAGAGACTCCTGTGCAGTAGTCACTGGTGACGCGACCCCCCAGCTTTTAGGTTCGTGCCTGAGTTCCTACCAGGGGGCAGAATCCCAGGGGTTTTTATATCTTAAGATTTCGCTAGCTCCCAGAGAATCTTTGAGGCGGTCCATGCACCTGCAGCAGGCCATGAGAAATGGCCACCTACAAGCTTTTCTGTACACTTGTTCTCCTCATACTCCCACACCTCTGGCCCACGTCAGGGCACCTGGTGGTTCATGCCAGCTGTGGTGTTATGTCTACACATTTTAACTTGGCAGATATCCCAGACTACTGTGCGATACCTTCCCAAGCAGACAGAACAGCAACAGAAAATCTCAAGCAGCATGGAAGAAGAAACTGTGCACAGGCCATACTTCCATAAGCCTCCTTGAGATTGCAATAGTCTTCTGGTCATTTCCTATATGTGATCTTAGTGTTAGGTGACAAGGAATTAATAGCAGATAGGAAAAAGGAAATAATCTGGGAGACATCCAGATGCTAGGGAGGAAAATTGAAACCATCAGTGATTTAATAAGAGTTTTCCCTTTACAATTGTTATGATGGCAGAGATGATACAGCCTGGTTTTAACCTATTATCTCTGGATTTACCTGGTGATTGTTCTGACAACGGCCGTGGCCATGCCTAGAGGGGATTCCTGACTCCACACATGTTCACCCAGTAGTTTTCCTTTGTACAGCCTGGCCTTCCAGCCACATCACAATCCGTTGGATCACAGAGAATCAGGCTAACTGTTCAAATTTAAATATTTGATTGACATAGATGTTAAAATACATACAATCACTCAGCTGCACTCCCTTCAATAAGCATACAAGACTATAAAAATTTAGAAAGAGGTGAAAATTAAGAGAGAGAGAGCATAAGGGTTTTGGGGTGATACTGTACCAGCCCAGAAGTCTTCAGCTGGCAGAGAACAAGCGAGAGGCCCTACTCAGCCCGCCTCCGGAGGCTGAGCGGGGCTCGCCAGCAGCATTGCTGGCCAGTCTGGGAGAACTCCGGAAAGGAGGAGAAAAGGGGGGCTAGTTACAGAGCTGAAACATGTCCTCAGGAACAGATGGCTGCATTTTTATGAAGAGGGATCTCAGCTTTGTAGTTCAAAGAAAATACAGCTAGGCACCCTTGTAGTTTCCTGCAACACGAGTTTCTCCTCAGAGGCAGCTCGCCTCCAAAGTGTGACACCCGGGGCTGTCTCCTGTTGGCACTACTATTGCTGAAAATCCATTCAAAGGGTCTGTGCGAACCATTTGCAAGATTCGCCTAGGATGGCTAACAGAAAACAGGGCTACCCTTTGAGCTATTTCCCGTCCCTCCAGTGGATCTCGGGGGCTCACTACGTTTGATATAAAGCAATTACGACCCTCAGGACAGGGCAGGCGGGAAACGGCCGCTGCGCGCCCACCGACGCTTCCTCGCCCCGGAGCTCAGCAGCCCCTCCCTCCGGCCGGTGGGGAGGCCAAGCCCCCCGCGGGGCGCGAGACGGCGTTCTGGAGCCGCGCGCGGGCGCCCCCGCCCCGCCTTCCACGGCCCGTCCGGCCCTCAGGGCGGCCGGTTTCTCCCGCGCCGGCCGGTTCAAGGGGAACAGCTTACTCGGCACCGGGGCCCGGCCGAGGAGACCCCGCCGTCGCCCCCGCCGCTCCCGGAGGGCAGCGCACCCGAAGGCCCTGCGGGCGGGCGGGCGGGCGGGCGGGCCCCTCCGGGCCGCGAGGGAAGCGGGGCGGGGCCGCCGGCCCTTACGCGGCGCTCCGCCTGCCGGCCTCCCGGCCCGCCGGCGACTGACCGCGGCCTGCGGGGGGCGGGGCTTTCCGTGCCGCGCGGGCCTCGGGAACCGCGCTCCCTCAGCCAGGGGCCGCCGCCGCCCTCTGGGGGAGCCACGCAGCGCGGGGGGCCTCCCCGGCGCCTCGGCGCGGTCTGGAAGCGCTCCAGGGACGCGCGCGGACGCCCCCCACCCTCCCCAGACCCCCGCCGGCGAGGGGAGCCGGGCGGGACGCAGGCGGGCAGCGCGGAAGAGGCCGCCGGGAGCGCCGGCTCCCAAGACAAGGCGGGCCCGCCGCAGCCCTGTGGCAGCGTCGGACGCCGGCGGCGCATGCGCGCTTCCGCGGCGCAGGAGGTTTCTACGGAGACTGCGGCGGGACGGAACAGCCAAGATGGCGGCGGCGGCGGCGGCGGCGGCGGCGGCGGCCCCCGGCGGCGGCCCCTGTCCGTCCGGGCTCGGGAGCAGCAACGGGGCCGGCATGGAGGTCGACGCGGCCGGTGAGGCGGGGCGGCGGCCGGGAGCGGGCGCAGGGGCGGCGGCGGCGGGGAGGGGGAGGCCGCCTCTGACGCCGCTCCCTCCCTCCCCGCCGCCCGTTCCCCCTCCCCCCTCTTCCCCTGCAGCCGGGCCGGCGGTGATGGCCTCGGGCGTGACGGGCAGCGTGTCGGTGGCGCTGCACCCGCTCGTCATCCTCAACATCAGCGACCACTGGATCCGGATGCGCTCGCAGGAGGGGCGCCCCGTCCAAGGTGAGCGGCCGCCCGGCGGAGGGGAGCGCGGGCCCTGCGCCCGGCCCGGCCCGGCCCTCGGCGCCGCCGCCTCCGCCGCAGCCTCCGCCGCCGCCGCCCCCGGCGCGCCTCTGCCGGGGGGTCGCGGGGGGCTGCCGGAGTCGGGCGCGGCCCGGAGACCCCCGGCGGCCGCCCCTGACTCTCTCCGCCGCTTGCAGTGATCGGGGCCCTGATCGGGCGCCAGGAGGGGCGCAACATCGAGGTGATGAACTCCTTCGAGCTGCTCTCGCACGCGGTGGAGGAGAGCGCGGTGATCGACAAGGAGTACTACTACACCAAGGAGGAGCAGTGTGAGTGGCCGCGGGGCCGGGCCGGGCCGGGGCGGGGCGGGGCGGGGCGGGGGGCGGCTGGCGGGTCTCCTGGACCTCCTCCGCTTGCTTTCTCCGCAGTCAAGCAGGTCTTCAAGGATTTGGAGTTCCTGGGCTGGTACACGACCGGAGGGCCTCCGGACCAGTCGGACATTCACGTCCACAAGCAGGTGAGCCACACCCCCAGCCCCCCGGGGGCGCGGGGTTGGGGGACGGGCCGCTCCCGTGGCAGCGGGACCGGCAGAGGGGCGCCGGAGTGGGCCACGCGGCCCGAGGACAGCGGCAGTCTCTCCCGGATTCCGAGGTGGGCCTTCCTCTTCTCCGCAGGTGTGTGAGATCATTGAGAGCCCGCTCTTCCTCAAGCTGAACCCCATGACCAAGCACACCGACGTGAGTACCTGCCCCTCTTTCCCCGGGCAACAGCGCCGCCAGGCCTCTGAACCAGGGCGAGCTGTCCTGCCTTCTCTCTCTTTCTCCCCTCAGCTACCCGTCAGCGTCTTTGAATCTGTGATTGACATCATTAATGGAGAGGTAATAATTCACGTCAGTCCTGTTATTCCACCCTCCTCATCCTGCCTTTCCGCACCTTCCAGCACCTTGGTGGTTGGGGGTGCTGGAGGCAGGCAAGCAGTTTGGGGACAGAAACTCTTTGCGTGAAGCTGCAAGGAAGATCGCCTCAACCAGTGTATTGTCCTCGTGGCGGTAAATACTTGTTATGATCGCAGTGGAGAATATTACTTAGTAGATCATGCCAGTGCTGCGCTGTAAATGCTTGAAGCAGTAAATAGCCGCAAACATGCTGTTACCCACATGCGTGATGCTCTTTCAGAAACAAGAAGTAAATGTCCAGGGAGGACACTATGATATAGCAGTAGGAAGGACGCATGGTAAACTTCTGATCAATGAATATGCTTTGATGGATGAAAATATAGTGAGTGGTCATTTAACAACCAAACAGCGCTGGTGTCTTGGTATTTTCTTTAGGCTGCCTTGGGCGTATTTGAAATTTCTCTGTGATGCCCCCAAGCATCACAGAGGCAGTAGGGCGGGATGGGTGAGGCTTCTATCCTGCCTCTCGTGATGGCCACTAATTTCCTGTCCCTCCCTTTTCCCATAAAGGCCACAATGTTGTTTGCAGAGCTGACATACACTCTGGCCACGGAGGAAGCCGAGCGCATTGGAGTAGACCACGTGGCACGGATGACAGCAACAGGCAGTGGAGAGAACTCCACAGGTAAGCGCAGTCAAATGTTCATGGAGCTAGCATGGAGACTTGGGACGGAGGAACCTGGAGGAATGGCCTCATGGGGACCCTGCCACACTGCTCAACTTGGGTGGGGTTTGGCCTGTAGGGCACAAGACCCCAAAGCCTGCTGTCTAGGGTGCAGCTGATCTCTGCAGTTCCTCAGGCACAGCGTGTCCAGAGGCTTTGGGGTGGTTTGCTGGCTTCTGAGCATCTGCTGGAGGCCATCCCTGACCTCCTTTTCCTTGCATGTTCCTCCAGTGGCTGAGCACCTCATTGCCCAGCACAGTGCCATCAAGATGCTTCACAGCCGCGTCAAACTCATTTTGGAGTACGTTAAAGCCTCTGAAGCGGGTAGGAGTGAACAGCGGGCAAAAGGACGGGTGGGCCTTGGGCTCTTTCTTCCAGGGTGGGAGGCAGCACCAGCCTAACTTCTCCCCCCCACGCAGGAGAGGTGCCCTTCAATCATGAGATCTTGCGTGAGGCCTACGCCCTCTGCCACTGCCTGCCCGTGCTGAGCACTGACAAATTCAAGACAGATTTCTATGATGTGAGCATCTGCCTAGGCGGAGGAGAGGCTTGCCTGCATCTTGCTGAGTGTCTGATGATCAGGGAGGGGCGCATGCAAAGTGGTCAGTGTGTGCGTGGGGGGCAGCCTGTCAGCGTAGGGAGCCAGGTTGCACAGGGTGAGAACCAAAGCTGTGCTCTTGGCTGTCACAGAGCAAATGGTCTCAAGTAAATATTTTGATTCAGTGAACTGTTTGAGGATTCAAATGCCAGCTGTGCTAAGCCTGTACATAGCTTCCCATGGCTGCCTCCAGAAGGGCTTTCAGAAGAGACAGGGCATACTGGATGTGTGCTTGTGTGCGCTTCAGAATGCCCCTGCTTGGCTGTGTCATAACCTGCTATTCGCAGGGTGAGGCAGCAGTCTTACCTACTGTGGCCCCTTAGAGCCATCTCTCTTGCTAAAGCTGCTTTGTGTCCTTTGCCTAGCAATGCAATGACGTTGGCCTGATGACATACCTGGGCACCATCACGAAGACCTGCAACACCATGAACCAGTTTGTGAACAAGTTTAATATTCTCTATGACCGCCAGGGCATCGGCCGCCGGATGCGGGGACTCTTCTTCTGAGACCTTGAGGTGCTCCCCAATAAAGTAGTCATGCTGTCAGATGATCTTGGTGTGTTGCTTCGGGGGGGCAGGGGTCGATTGTGCAAGGCTACAAGGCACACATCCTTCCAACAATCCCTGCAGACCTCTGCTGTCTCCTCAGCTCCAGGAAGCAGGGAAAGGGGACTGAACATTAGAAGGACCTTCTTGGCACAAGTGCTTCAGCAATGCAATCACTTTTCTAGAGGTGGTGGGGTTTTCTCTGAACGTCTTCAAGAGATGGGACAGCTACCTGTTGGGCCACGAGGCCCCTTATGATTCTCAGATTCCAACTCTGAATGCTTTGGGAGGAAAAATCTTTTTTCCTGAGCCTACTCCATAAACTCTCATATAACCCATCTGGCCTGATAATCTCTCTAGCTGAAGTTTGCCTCTGTGGAATGATAGCGGCACAATTGGAGGACTGACTTCTGCATCCAATGGGGAAGGGGCTTCCTCACCAGGCAGGTTTGCAAAAATAATGTGGGTATATGCGTGGGTCTGTGTCAGTTATAGAAGTACACACACTGTGCAAAAAAATGCAAATAATCAGACAGTTGTAACAGGGAGAGGAGGAAGGATCCATCAGTGACATTGACTGGCATCAAAATTCAGATTATTCAAATATTAAATGCTCGTTTTTCTTTCCCTGTACCTTGGGCTGCCCAGTTTTGGCCACCTCTCTCCGTGTCCCCTTTGGGGAAAAAGTTGGCTGGCTCCTTCAGCAGGCCAGAAGTGCCAAGATTAACATATGGAATCTGCTGGTGCAGGATGCAGAGTACTAGGCATGATACAGCTGTAAATTTCCAGCTTTCATGAGGGTGGGCAGTTAAGAAATGTGAGTGACCAAGAAAGCTGTGGGCCTGTGACGCAACTCAGCCCCAGGATCAGAAAACCACAAATGCTGCTTCAAGCTTAATAGTTCCCAAGACTAAGGCATTTATATTTATCCATCTCAGTCCCATTTGACCCTGCAGATTCCATCTCTACTCATGAAAGGATGGGACAACTTGCCAACACTTCAAGGCTTTAAAATGTGCTGCCACACCAACAGGGCCTGTCCCTCTCACCACTCCGTGGGCAAAGTTACTGTTGAAGAGTACAGCAGGTCCCCCCATATCCGCAAGAGGCATGTTTCGGGTTGCAACACAACGTCAAAGGCTGCATTTTGACTCCAACAAACTGAGGGAGGCAGTGCCATCACCTGGTTCCTCCTCCTCTGCTTGTGGGGCTTGGTGAGCACCCCTCCCGCCAGAGCCAGGGGCAGGCCTGGCTGCTCAGCGCCATGTGCTTCCCTCCTCAACCAAGAGAGGTGTGGGAAGCCCACCCGTGCCGCCTCAGCCTGGCTGCGGATCTTGCCTGGCAGCTGCCGTGGTCCTGGAACAGATTGTTGGTAAGTGAAACTGTGGGTGGTGGTCATGCAGTTATGGGGGACCTACTGTATTGCTAAAGGCATCAAGTTACTTTTTAAAGATCTGTTCTGTATCTGCCGCAGGCTTTTAAAGCCTTCAAGTGCAGCTCATGTTTAGATGCAGATCTCAATCTGAGTTAAGAGATCTGTACCTAAACATGAACTTCTAAGTCTAGAAAAGTACAGACATCAGGACTTGGTTAAACTCTGTTTCCCCCAACTACGTCTTCTCCTTACAACCACTGCCCCCATTCCATCCTGTCCAGGCAGCTTACGTTAACTGGTTGCAGCAGTGTAGCAAATAAAACTGTAAGTTAGAGACTACCTCTATGGCTGGTCTCTCTCCTATCTGCAGATGTGCTTTGCCCACACAACAGCACCACAAATGGGTGGCCTCTGGCCTAGCCAGGTTCTGTGGCTATCCCTGGTGGGCCCTTTGATCCTCCCTACTGGAACTCACACAGGTTTGTGCCGAACACAGCACTGACTCATTCTGCTGCTTGTCTTGCTCAAGTTCCCACCAACTCTTTTGCACTTGAAAGGGGTCCCTAGAGTGACTGTAGAGGATCTCTCCGTGCCCCTCTGGAGGGACCAGATGCAAGGAAGTAGCAGCACCATCCACAACCCCTGGCCATCACTGGAATGAGGCATCACTCAGAAGAAAGAAAAGCTTTCTGGCTCTACTAGCAAAAGGCAGCTGTTGCAAGAGACTCAAAAAACTTTATTAATAGAAGTGGGGGTGGAACAGGAGCAAGAAATAGATCAGATTATAGAAGAAAGGAAGAGGAGGCGGCACCCAACAGAGTCTCCCAGGAAAAGAACAGCTGCCTTGCACAGCTCCTTGAGCACCCAATCAGACAAAGGTGAGCCGAGTCTTTTTCTGGTTCACCTGCCAGACGTTGAGCTCTTCATATTCACTAAGAGCCACCTGGAACTGGGCAGGAGTGAAGCCCTTCGACAGGCAGCGTTGCTCCGCTTCAGCAAGCTGGACAGAGCGGCCGCCTCCAGCTGGCACCATTTCTCGGATGGCTGCAAAGATCAGCTCAGAGGGGCGCTGCACCCTGCAGGGTGGAGGAACACTCAGTTTGGAGGCCCTGCCAGCCACTGCCATGGAACTGGTTTTGGGAGGGGAAAGACAGGATGTGGGAACCTAGCCCCCCCACTCACCGGTTCGGCTGCCCTTTGTCGGCCAAAAGGGAGTCTTTGGACATCTCCATCAGGCGCATGGCCTCATTCACGTCCTCCTTCTCCACCACGTCCACGCGCCTCAGTCGTGCCTTTGGGGGAAAGGGGCCACCATTCTACTCACTGGTTGGACTTCTGCGCACACATGTGCACACACACTCCACCGTGGCACTCCTAGTTCAGCTCAGGTATCTGGCCTGGAAGGCACGTCTCCCCGCTGCCAGGGCCGGGGCCACACCTGCTCCAGCCTGGAAGAATTTTCGGCATCCTGGCTCTTGCTTTGGGGGATGTTATCAATACTCATACGTTACTCAGAACTAGTTTTACACGGAGTGCTACCTATAAACCTTATTTTTGTAACAGATATCAGTTATCTCTGGAAAGTTTCTGGAATCCTTGGTCTCAGGCTTGGAAACCTCGGTTAAAATCCTGCTTGATCCCTGGAAAGACATTCTGCAGGTACCAGCTTCTCAGAGAAAGCTGATGGTGGCAAACCCCTTCAGAATAAATCCTGCCAAGGGAACCCCAGGGTCACCCTAAATTGGAGTCAACCTGAAGTCATGTAGACAGGGCCACCATAGTGAAGTGGCTTGTGTGTGGGACATGGCATTCAAGAGGCCAGAAACTGAATCCTTGCTCAGCCATGGAAACCCACTGAGTGGCCTTAGACAAGTGATCTTCTCTCAGTCTTGGGGGGGGGGCAACAACAAGGCAAGATTTTAATAGATCTGGTGGGAAAACAAGAGCCAATGTGCCATCATCGTTTGAACGTTGGTCAAGGGCTCCTGGAGATCTGGGTTCGAATCCCAGCTCAGCCGCAGCAAACTTCTTCTGAGTAAATCTTGCCAGGAAAACCCCTAACAGGTTTACTTTGGAATCCTGTGTGCTGGAATGACCAAATATTCATAATTGTCCAAAAGTACAGAAAAAGTTCCCCAGTGACCCTCAGGAACAGCATTCCTTGAGCTTAGCTTTTTCTATATGGGACTGAGTGCATCACAACGGGCATCAACAGCTGTCCAGTGGCACAGAAAGGGTTCCTTTCTATTACTGTCTGTTGTGGGATACCTTTTTGCATTAGCTGGGCAGTCTGAGGCTGGGGAAAAAATGAGAAGACCAAGAACGGGCCGGGACAGATGGGCCAAGCATGTCCACTTTCATTTTCTGCCTTTGCTTCTGCCCTGCGTAACCGTTGGGAGTCTATCTCCCTCCCATCAGCCTTGCCCAGGGGTGCACCCCAGCTCAGCTTGTTCCAACAGCAGCACCTACCTCTTTTCCTACAGAGGTCTCAAGGGGACCCCAAATACTGGGGACCGAAGGCTGAGCCACGCACGTCTTCTGTCAACTGAACAACTACCCACAAACACCTGACTAATTGGGAAGCAAGCAATGACCAGAGATGGAACAAAGGACCTGCCACTCAGGAGGACACCAAGCAGTTCTCAAAGGAGAAGGCTACTCCCTGGTGGCACCTCACTGCGTGTCCCTCCAGTGGAAAGAAGTGGGCGGCACAGCAGTTACTCAACCAGCTGAACCACAGAGGCCTCTTATACCCGTCCCTACTCCCGCACCAGCCCTGTTTTACTCACCAGTGCAGTGGCCAGGCGCAGGATCCCCAGCAGAGTCCGGGCAGAGGTGTAGGTGGTGTCCTTGTTCGCCCAGGCCTCCTTCCGCATTTCCACATAGGCTGCTGTGATGTAGTCGGCCAGGGACTCTGGCACGGTCGGCTGCTTCCGCTTGCACATGGCGATGTAGCGCCTGCCACGAGAAAAGGCGGGTGGGACTTGAGCCGCTGGGGATTCCGTCATCCACCGCCTGGGCATCTAGGAATCCCTCTGTCCACCCCCATCCCTGCCACCAAAAGTAGGTAACATCCTTGCTGCTCGCTCACCTCATGAGGCCCATGTCCAGCTGCTGGAACTGGCAGGGTGGCTGACGGCTGTGCTGGTGGACGTAGGTGATGTGCTGAGCCAGGCTGCAGTAGGGAGGGAGAGAGGGAAAGAGGAAAGAGGCTCAGCCCACTGCCCTCTGCAAGAGAGCGTCCCTGCAGTGCCTCTGCTTCCCCCTCCCATCCTCACCGCAGGTCGTTGTCCCGGCTGGGCCGGTCCTGGATGAGCCAGAGGAGGTCAAAGCGAGAGAGGAGGGCGGCCGGGAGCTGGACATTCTGCTCCAGGCTGCGCTTGGGGTTATAGCGCCCGTAGGCCGGGTTGGCGGCTGCCAGGATAGCACAGCGAGCGTTGAGAGTGGTCAGGATCCCCGCCTTGGCGATGGAGAGAGTTTGCTGCTCCATCACCTCATGGATGGCTGTGCGGTCTGACTCCAGCATCTTGTCGAACTCGTCAATGCAGCATACGCCCCCGTCGGCCAGGACCAGCGCCCCCCCTCCAGGGTCAGCTCCCCTGTCAGTGGGTCCCGCAGCACAGCCGCAGTCAGGCCTACTCCCGAGGAGCCCCTCCCTGTTGTGTACTGGCCTGCAGAGGAAGGGAGGCCTGAGGGGACACCGCCTTGTCTGGCCAAACACCCCTCCACCCACAAAGACTCCACAATCCTCCCCCGAACCACCCCTCTCCCTGCCCCGCCCCCTCCAGCAGTCAGAAAAGAGAAAGCTTCGGGGAGGGGTGCTCTGAGGGAGGAACACTCCCCCTCTGCTGGACTTCTCCGAGAACTATTTTATCCTGGCGCTTGTGTAGCTGGAGAGCAAGGACAGCCTTTCTCCGCCCCGCCATGACCCTGTCATTCACAGAGAACGGCAAACCAGCAGGTGATGTGCCTGCTGTGCCCAGGCAACAGGGCAGACGTGCCAGCAACTCCCCTCAGGGAGAAGGAAGAGGAGGTGGCAGTGGCAGTGCTCCTCCTCTCCTGTCGGGATGGGCAGCTTGCAGCCCTCTGGTTGCATCTAGACTCCAATGCCTGCCACCTTTTGCTACTGGCTCTGCTGGCCTGAGGGGAGCTGCCACCCCTACTGTAGTACTCACTGCGTGGTGCCAGCCGGGTAATGTAGGAGAGGAGCTGGGACTTTGCCACGCCAGGGTCGCCCATGAGGCAGATGTTTATGTTCCCTAGACAAGGGAGTAGGGTACAAACGGAAGGTGTTATTTCCGTCTGTTCTCTGAGGAAGGGGCCACAAAAGACACCCCCGCCCCAGCACCACAACAGATCTGTCTCTGTGGCTCTCTGGAAGGGAACTGCTCCCTGCCTGGCACCTCACCCCGGATCTTCATGCCCCGTGGGTTCTGGTCCACGCCGCCCACCAGCAGCAGCAGCAGCGCCTTCTTCACGTCCTCATGGCCGTAGATCTCAGGGGCAATGGACGCCGCCAGCTTGTCATAGAAGTCTTCCTCTGCAAAACCACATGGCACGCAAGCAAAAAGGGGCACTGATTTATTAATTTAATTCTGATCCTGTTTCTCTACCCTGCCAAGAGCCCTATTGGAGCTGCTTCCTCTCCGAACGGAAAAAGGGCAGGGAGCAGAACTCAGCGGGCAGTGGCAGTGGCCCATTTCACTGGATCCCAAAGTGGAACTGCTCCCTTCCTGCCTCCTGGGGAACCTCAATCTTTCTCCTCAGCCCGCCAACCTTCAAAGCTCCCCGCCCCCCACAGCTTCCACTCAGCCAACTTCAGTTTCTCTTTCAGCCAAGAGTTTATCAGGAGCCTCTTGTAAGACCCAGATGGATTGATTTCTGGTGCCTCCTGGCTGCCAGTTTGTGGTCACCGGTGGCACCTGGGGCCTCTTCCTTGGCCCAAAGACCTACATTTCCAGGGAAGGAGAGAAGGTGAAGCACAAACCAATCCTCACCCGTGATCTGGCGCAGCTCTTCCTCCGAGAGCTCCCCTTCTTCCAGCTCTTCCTGCTCACTCTTGCTCACGTAGACGACGTGATGGGCTTCCAGGTATGTGTCTGAGAGAAGTCCCTGCAGCACAGCATGCCACGCATTCACCCCATAGCCCCAGGGCCCACAGGACCCCCAGTCACGGCCTGCCCCGGCTGACCCCCTCTACCTGCAGGAGCTGTCGGAAGCCTGTCTGTCGCACAGGGAGGAAGACTCCGGTGATGCTGACGTGGTCTCCGGGCTGCACAAGGCGCGTGTTCTCTCCTTGCACGCTGACTGTCATGGAGCGTGGCAGGTTGCCCACTGGCACCTGATCACTCTGTGCAAAAAAGGCAGCGGCAGAGGAACCGCCAGCTCAGAGGCAAGGAAAACGCTCCCTGCTCTCTTCTGAGGGCCCAGACACACCCCAGGGTGGGAAAGGGGAAAAAAGGAGGAAAGGGAGTGGTCCTCATCACAGGACCACTCCTGCGGCCCCCTCTCCCCCGTTGCTCAGGAGCCGATCCCTGGAGCTCTGCTGTGACAGAGACCACTGTGCAGCAGCGGAGCCGCCTCAAGGCATGGCCCGCAGGAAAGTTTCTACGCAGGAAGCTGGCAAGCCAAGAAGCAATGCGCCGCTCTTGCTGTTATCGTTAAGATACTTATGTCCCATCTTACACATATAATATCTTATCGGCACCAGCAGATCAAAGTCTCCAATCCTTTATCCAACCCTCAACAACGCAACGAGTGCTCTAAAAGGCTACCTCTGGGGACCAGAGAAGGATCTCTTTGTCCCACTCTGGTGGCGGCTCTGGAAACCTCTCTTGCTGCACCAAGGACCACTCCCTTCTCAGGAACTGGGTTGTTTTAGCTATGGGGCTGAAGAACAGCCCAGAAAAAGCAACAAAGCAAAGAGAGACAGCTAACAGCCGACTCTAATGCCCACTGCCAATATCAGGCCGAGGCCCTGGCCGCTCATTCAGGGAAATTCACAGAGGTTTGGACTGAGCTGACAGAGACCAAGCCCTACCCCACCCCGCCCCGCAAGTCCCTTCCTAATCACTGGAGAGAGGCTAACCTCCAGCCCACCTGCTCCTTGAGGACGTGGGCCACCCAGCCATAGGGGAGAATGTTTTCTACCTTCGTCTGCTCCTTCCCCAGCGTATAGCCTCGTGGAGGCCCCCCTACAGCCCCCCCAAAGCAAGGCCCAGTGTCTGCAAGTGGGCATGCTACGGATGGAGCTAAAGAAAGGGAATGCAGGAGAAGAGAAGCTCCTCAGTCTCACCAGCTCCTGGATCCTGAGCTCCTGGTATTTGATAAACTTGGAGCCACGGCTCTGGAGGTAGAGGCGGCCCCCGGCCCGATTGGTCTGGCATTCCTGGCTCGGGCACATCAGCAATGGCGTGAAGGTGGGCGCCTGAATCTGAGAAAGAAATTCAGCAGAGAAAGAGAATTAAATGCATAGGAGAGAGGAAGGAAGATCCCCCTTGCATGCTCCCCTTGCAAGGGTGGCTGCTCACCGGCTGGTAGGTCTCTGCCCCGCACTGGTCGCAGGAGTAAGTGGCCACCACCATGCGAGGCTTCACCTCGGAGACGCGGGTGACGATGCCCCGGACGGTCACCAGCTTCCCAATACAGTCGGCCTTCACCTCCCGGATCACCCGAGCCTTGGTGCCAGAGGGGGCCTTGAAATAGAGCTCGCTGCCAGGGGAGGGGGAGAGAGGAAGTGAGAATGGCCCCTGCTGGCTGAGGGGCTGGCCGGCTATCCCCCTCTGCTGGACCCCGCTGCTTTTATTTAATATGTCTGGCAATTGCCTGTGGAAACAAGCCCCCTCCCTGCAAGAAAGAGGCAGGACGCCCCCCGCAGACAGGCTCCCTTCTCCCTTTGACTGGAAGGGCTAAGCAGATCCGCATCCCCTTCCCCTCCCTCGGAGCCGGGGAAGCAATGCCTGCCCTGCAGGATGGCTGGGTGGCCTGGGGGTGCCGCGGCCCAAAGGAGGAGAAGAGGGGGCGCCCCCTTCCTTCTGCCCGGCCTGGGGGGGCGCTGGGCCCAAAGGGCCCCCCTTCCCCCGTCTCCCTCCCCCGCCAGTCCTGGCCTCACAATCGCCGCATGAGCTCCGGGGGAAACTGGTTCTGGGGGTCCCGCCGCGGCTGCCCGGGCTCCCCCCGCCGCGCCCCTCCAGCAGCCGCCGGTGCTCCAGGTAGACATCCAGCGCGTCCTTGTGGGTCACCTGCGGAGAAGAGAGCGGGAAGGAGGACGGCAGGAGGAGGAGGAGGAGGAGGAGGAGGAGGAAGGAGGGCCCGGCCGCACCCGCGAAGGCCCCCCGCCCGCCCTGGCGGGCCCCCCGGCCCGGCCCGGCCCGGCCTACCTCTCTCTGGCGGAAGGCGGGCAGGAGCTCGGCGGCGGCGGCGGCGAAGAGGCGCTGGTAGCGCGGGGCGTTCTCGCAGGCGGCCTCGGCCAGCGCCGGGTCCTCCTCGGCCACGTCGTCCAGGTCCACGCGCAGCGCCGCCGCCTCCCGGTGCGCCAGCAGCGTCTGGGGCGGGGCGGAGAGCGGAGGGCAGCGTCAGGCGGGCGCGGGGGGCCCGACGGAGGGAGGGAGGGAGGGAGGGAGGGCTGCCCCCCGCCGCCCCCTCCCCTCCCCTCCCCTCCCCTCCCGCCCCCTCCCGGCGGGGCTCACTCACCAGCTGCTCGCGGTAGGGGAAGCGCTTGGCCGCCGCCGCTGCCGCCGCCGCCACCCCGGCCTCCCCGCCCGGCCGGCCGGGGGACGCGGGCACGAAGAAGCCCTCGAGGAACGCCTTGGCCTTGCCTGCGGGGGGAGAACACGGACGGACGGAGGTCAGCGCGGCCGTCCCCGCCTTCGCCGCCCTCCCCGCCGGCCCTTCCCCTCCTCACCGAGCTCGCCGGCGTAGTCCCGGCCGAGCGCGCCTTCCCGCCGCCGCCGCCATGTTTCTGCCTCTCCGTTTCTCCTTCTCTCTCTCTCTCTCCTTTTCCGCTCCGTTTTCGTTTTCCCGCGCGAACGCCAAGGAAAAGAACGCCGATTCGCTCCGCCCGCACACGTGACCTCGCGCGCCGCGGCCAATCGTCGCTCGCCCTGGGACTCTCGCTCCCGAGGCCGGAAGGGCGGGGAAAAGCGAACCGTGTAGGCCACGCCCCTGCCGCTCCCCTCTGGCCGCCGGCGAAGAGCGGCCCGGGGCATGTGCAGAGTTCGCCTCCGCCGCCCGCGATGCTCGCGCAGGTGTTCGTGCTCTCGTCCAGGGGGGACCGGCTGCTGTACAAGGACTGTATCCTCCCCCGGCGGGCCAGGACGGGCGCGGCGGCGGCGGGGGGGTTCTGGCCGAAGGAGGGGCGGAGGGAGCCGCGCCTCCCCCGCGGGCCTCTGGGGAAGGGGGTACCGGTGGTCGCGCGCGCCCGGGGGAGGCGGGGAACGGGGGCCCGGGGCCGCCTCGGCCTTCGGGGAGGAGTCCCTCGGGGCTTGGGGCTCCCCTTCTCTCCGTCTCCTCCGACGGGTCTTTCTGGGTGCGGGGGCACGCGCGTGCTCGCCAGCGTCCGTCCCCTCCCCGGTTGCCGCTGGATTTGCGCGGGGGGCAGCCAGGCGAGGGGGCTGCCTGTGAGCGCCCCAGCGCCAGGGCACCTCCTGGGCGGTCCGGCCGCCCCGACCGCGCTGGCCGGTAAGCGAAGGGGAGAGGGTGCCTCCCGCCAACTCGGGACAGGGAGGGCCTGGGGCGCCCCGTGTCCGATGGCCGCTCGGCCACCCTTTTGGCTTGCCCCGGGGCGGGGGGGCACTTTGTGCGATTGACCCCCGCGCTTGTCTAGGAACTGCAGGACGGCTCTCATCTGGGGGGGCGTATTTGCAGTTTGTCTGAGAGGCCCAGGGCTCGCGTATCCTGGTCCCTGCCTGCCTGCGCCGCGACCTCCCACTTCTGCCCTGGCACAGGCGCTTCTGCCCCTTCCCTGGCAGAGAGGGGAGCGGAGCCCCCCCTTTTCGTACTTCCTCCTTAATGCACCGGCGCTCTGTGCAGTCCGAGGGGATGGGGACCCTGACCTCGCGGACACCTTCTACCGCAAGGTCACAGGGCTGCCTGCTGACCAGGCCCCCGTCTTCATGGTAAGTGGGGTGGAGGTGGGGTGGTGAGTTGGAGGGGCGTGTGGCAGCAGCTCACGTCCGCCCCCTCCTTGGGCGCTCTCTGCCCCAGCAGGCACGCCCTGGGCTCCACTTCGCCCACGTGCGACACGCCGGCCTCTATTTCGTGGCAGCCGTCCCGTCCGGCACCTCCCCGTTCACGGCAGTGGAGTTCCTAAACAGGTGAGGAAGGGGCTGCCTGCCAGCTGTGGGCATGTGGTGGGGCAGCCTGGCCCTCCTTGCGAGCCCCCACCCATGCACCCCCCACCTTGGCAGGCTGGTGACTCTGCTGAGAGATTACTGTGGCTCCCTGGACGAGAAGACCGTTGGCCTGAACTTTGCTCTGCTCTACGAGGTCCTTGATGAGCTGCTGGTACGTTATGGGAATGAGGGGGTGGTGGGAGGGGGGCTGGCGCTTGAGGCGGGTGGGGGCCCTCCTCCTCCTCTGCCCAGCAACGCCACCCCTCTGTGGATGTTCCCTCCTGCTCTCTGGGACTGAAGCGCTTCGCAAGGGGGCTGCGGAATGGTGACGGAGGGGCCTGTGGGTCACAACAGGAATAGGGCCGTTGCGTGGAGGACCTTTGCGTGGATTCTGCTCCCAGGGAACTCCTGTTTGGCCCCGTGGCCCACAGTCCACGGCAGCTGGTCAGGGCAGGGCCCCACTGCATTCTTGATCCCCATACTGGGGACATCTTCTTGTTTCAAGTGCTGGGGGGGGGTGGTCCATTTGGAAGGAAGCGGAGGGCTCAGGCATCACAGGCAGCTGGTCCCAGGCTAAGCTCCCTGGGAGGGGCAGGAAGGGTCTGTATCTGGAAGCCCCTGGAGTAACTCCTGCCAGCACCCCAAGTGCCCGTGGTCAGGCTTAGCGAGAGGCTCCTTTGTGCTGCCCCACAACCCTGGTTTGCAGATGCTTCCCAGCAGCCACCCTCCTCAGCCGTGTCTTGTGTTCTTCCTGGGGTGCAGAGCAGCAGTGTCAAGGGAGAGCGGGACTCCCACTTGCTTGCTTGGTTTCACTCTTCTTCCCCTCAGGATTATGGTTACGTCCAGACAACGTCCCCCGAGGTACTGAAGAACTTTATCCAGATGGAGCCGGTCCTTGGCCAGCGCTTCAGCCTCCTTGACCTGAGCACCGTGGGCTTGGTGAGCAGGAAAGGCGCCAGCTGGAGCCGAGCCGGAACCATTTATTCATTCACTCGTTTGCTTGTTACGCGCTCTCTTTCTCTGCTCAGCAGAGAACTCGAGGCAGCTTGTAGCAAGTTGGAACAAAATAGGGGTAAAGCCTGTGGTTTTTGGAGGCAGGCTGCGCTCCGCCTGCGGGGCTGTTTCGAGCTTCAACTGCTTGAAAGAAGGCGCGAGAGGGGCTGCAGCAGCACTGCCACCCAAGGCCCTGGGTCTCCTCTTCTGCTGAGCTGTTTGTTTACTGGAAATGAATAGGTGTCACTATAGGGGATGGGTTACTTTTGTGGACCCCAGGCCACGAAGAGGGTGGGGAGGAAGAACTCCTCCAGAGGGGAAGGGAGTGGAGCGTAGCCTTAAGTGGTACCTAATGAGATGCGCGGCTGACACGGAGCAAAAGATGGCTGGATGGCGCAGGCTTTATTCTCAATTGTTCCAGAGTGCAGGACTGGAAGCCACTGGCCAAAGTTGCCAGCTTGTGCTACTTTGGAGAAGGCTTCCAGCACTGGAAAGGGAACAGGCTCCCCTTTGCTGGAGGTTTGTCAGCACTCATTTGCTGGAGACACTGTACTGAGATGCTGGATTAAAGATGGGCTACCTTTTCCTTCAGTGGACAAACCTTTCCTTGCCTTTGCAAACAAAATGGTGCTCTTGTGTCCCCCTCGCTACCCTTTCTAATGCTTGTTCTAACATGTGGTTGCAGTTTGGAGCAGACACGCAGCAGAGCAAGGTGGCCCCCAGTTCTGCAGCTGCCCGCCCTGCCCTGTCCCTGCGGGGGGAACAGGTGAGAAATGCTGCCTTGGAATTAATACATACCAGCTCAGTGAATCCTTTTGTCCTTCAAGAGCCGTCAGTCCAGCACTGTCTTCAAAAGTGCTGACAAGTCAAATGTGTGTGTGTGTGGCATTGCCCCCGCCACCTCCAGCCCCCTGGTCACCCCCCCGCCTTGCTGTTTCTCCAGGGATCACAACCTGAGATTTTCCTGGACGTGGTGGAGCGCCTCACAGTGATCATTGCAGCAAATGTAAGTGGGTCGGGGCAGGTTTGGGGCAAAGGGAATCCATCTTGTGCTGCTCTCCCTGGCTTCCCTCCCTTGAACTGCTTGGATTCTGCCCAAAGAGGAGGAACAGGGTCTTCTGGCTTTTCCCTCCCCAGGGCACCCCCATGAAAATTGATATTCAGGGGGAAATTCGACTCAAGAGTTTCTTTCCAAGCTGCTCTGGTGAGTAAGTGGTGTAACAGGCACATGCCATTTCCAGGGATTCAGATCCAGGGAGGTCGGTATCCCAGGCATTGCCCGTCGCGTCTCTCTGGTTCTTCCCAGGGCCAGCCCCGCTCTCTGGAATTCTGCCCACCAGAGGCCACCTCACACTCTGTGGAAAGGAGAGGGGCCCTGGGGAGGCCCTGGCCTCTCTCAGATGGCTGCGGCAGTTCCCATTCTCTGACAAGGCGCCCTGCCTCCCTCTTCTGTAACACCACCTTTGTGTTAAAGAACGAGGGTTTTAAATGTCTGTTTAGAACCGCTGAACGCTGCATTTTCTTCAACTAAATCAGGCTTTATAAATATCATCTATAACTTTATTAAAGTAGCAGACAGAAAACAGCATTAGAATTCATATGCAAATTAAAGGTAATAATATTTTTTCAGTGTACTTCTAGACAGTTCACTTGTATCTTTAGGCTTTCATATAAAGCACAAGTACCATAGAACAACTGTTTGGCTACCCTCACACCAAAGGCTCAAACTCCAATCTAGGTCACACTTTCTGACTAGATTCTCCTAGAGTTCAGCCACACTTCTGCCTTTAACAAGGCTTCCAGTGAGAATTAAACCTTCCCGTGCAGCCTCAACTCTGTAGCTTTTTGCTAGTAATCTTACTGACAAACTGAATGCCGACTGGTAGTTGGGTTTATATAACTTTTTCTCTCAACCATCAGCCCTTCCTGCACACCCCCAGGCTGTTCTGGCCCTCCAGATAGCCACAGCCACAGGACTTCATCACAGGCTCCAACCCCTTCTCTTCTCCAGGCTAAACAGCCCCTGGAGCCCCCATAGAGCTTCATGGTTTCCAGGCCAGGCCCTCTGCCGTTGTGGCCAGCCTCTGCTGGACGCGTTTGTCCCGCCTGTCAATATCCCTCGTGAATTTTGGTGCCGGGCCAGACACAGGATTATTCCAGGTGGGGTCTGGCCAAAGCAGAACAGTGGGGGATGAGACTAGATGACCCTTAGGGTCTCTTCATCTCTTTCAATTCTGTGACCTGCCAGTAAGTACGGGGGGGGGGGGTCCCTTCTGCTGGAACAAAGAGGCTGCAGTCTGACGGGGTCCGTGCCTTCCCTTGCAGAGATGCGAGTGGGTCTCACGGAGGAGTTCTGCGTGGGCAAGATGGAGCTTCGGGGTGAGTGTGCAGCCCCCTCCCCTTCAGCTCTGTCTCTCCCAGAATTCCCCTCCTCTCGTCTCCTCCTCCTTGAAGCTGCCTCCCATTGCTGTTGTCCCCAGGCTATGGCACAGCAGTCCGAGTGGACGAGTGCTCCTTCCACAGCTCTGTGAAGCTGGATGAATTTGAGCACAGCCGTGTTCTGCGGGTGAACCCAAGTCAAGGAGAGGTAAAAGTGGGGAAGGCACCTGGGCATGGTGGGCAGCGGGGCAGGGAGGTGCAGCTGGCTGGGAGAGTCCCTGAACCCCACCCTCCCTCCATCCCTCCTTCCTTTGGAGCAGCTGACCCTGATGCAGTACCAGCTGGCCGATGACAGCCCCACACCTCTGCCCTTTCATCTCTTCCCCACTGTCAACCATGAGCCCGGCGGCCGGTGAGTAGCCCGTGTGGTACCTTTGACAGCTGCCAATGCTGCAGGGGAGGTGGGCAAGACAGGGGTCCCGCTTCTGCCTACACTTTGTCTTTTGCAGGGTACAAGTGTACCTCAAACTCCGCTGTGACCTTCCGCCCAAGAGGTAAGTCATCTTCAGTTACTGATGTGAGGGGGGGGGAGGCCGTCAGCACACGCCTCACACGGCACCTCATCTCACTGCTGTCCCACTCCTTCTCTCCCTCAGCCATGCTGTGAACGTCCACGTCCACCTCCCTGTGCCCAAAGCTGTGCTGAGGTGAGTCCTGCTTCACTGCCTCCCCATTCCAGACCCAGGCAGTCTCTGCTCAGCGGCGCATCTGCCATGGGGTTGGGGCGGAAGCATCTCCTTCTCTGACGCTCTGCCTTCGTTCTGGCCAGCCTCTCCCAGGAACTGAGCAGCCCCGAGCAGACGGCTACCTTGCAGGCCGCCACCAAATCCATCGAGTGGGTTGTGCCTCGCATCCAGGGGGGCTCCCAGCTTTCTGCCCTCTTTAAGGTGAGAGGCAGCTGGAGGCGGAGGAAAGCAGCAGCACCAAGAAGAAACTGCGGGGGGGGCCTCCTCTGCTCCTCCGCCAACTTCCTTGTGCTCTTCTCCTGCAGCTGGAGGTGCCGCGGCTGAGCCGAGCGGGACTGCTACAGCTGGGTCCCCTCAACCTCTCCTTCGAGGTGCCGGCCTACACCTGTTCCGGGCTTCAGATCCGCTTCCTCCGCTTTGTGGGGCCCCAGCTAGGCCTCCCCCACCGCTGGGTACGATATGTGACCCACAGCAAGTCCTACGTCATCCGCCTCAATGCAGGATAAAGGCTCTGCAGCCAAGCTGCTCCCTGTCCCTCTCTCCCAGGCCAGAGAAAGACGATCCACAGACCACAGCCTCCTTGCACAACCAGCTTTATTCCTGAACCAACAAACATCAACAGGCAGAACCAAAGAACCTGCCCAGAACTCGGCAAACCGCCCCAGGGCCCCTTCCTTCCTTCTTTGGGAAGGGGTCTAGCAGAAAAACAAAACACTGAACTTCAGCCTCACAAACTGGCCCTGAGAAGTGGAGATGAGCTGACCCCTCCCCAAGCACTGATGCTGCATCCTCGGGGAGGGGCCACGGCTGCCCAGCCCAGCAGGGCTTTGCTTCACAGCAAGCAGAAGGGACACAGCAGGGGGCGGGGCTCAGCTCAGGCACCCTGCAGAGAGAGAGAGAAAGAGCATGCAAGTGTAGGGGTGGGGGTTGCACAGTTGGAGGCAATGGCCTCTGGTCACACCTCCCCAAAAGCTTCAAGCTTTGTTAACCCCAGCACATAAACAGAGCCTTCCCATGTACGACCAGGCTCTTTCTCCTCCTTTTAGTTTTTTTCTTGCACGTGAAATGCCACCACAGCAACTTCATGGCCTGCTGGACATGAAGAGACCCCACCTGGTTTGATCCAGCAGGGAGCAGCCAAAGGGGGAAAAGGCAAGAGGTGGGGGGGCCGCTCCCACACACAGCTATCCTTGGAAGCAAGAGCCCCCATCCTTGTCCCTCTTCCATCAGAGTTCTTCCTGACCAAGAGGGGCAAATGGGGGACGTGCAGACCTTGGGCCCTCGGACTGCACACTGCCCCCCTTACCTGCTCAGAACCAAAGTCATCGTCGTCCTCCTTGCTGCTCTCTGACTCCTCAATCACGGCCTCCCCAGCCTCCATCAACTGCAGCCTGTGGGGTATAAAAACACTAGTGGGGAGAGGCCTGGTATTCCCCATGCACAAGAGGAAGGAGGATCTCCTGCACCAGCACCAGGTGGGCTGGGCAGAGGCTGACACCTCCCCCTTTGCTGCACAACAGCTGGCCTTGTTCTTGTCATCCCACCCTGTGGGGTCTCTTGATTTCAGGCTCCTGTGCTTCAGCGTGGCCACCTCAGCTACAGCCTGGCCCAAACACCTGCCACCTCGAGGGCCTCATGGAGTTCCCTCTTCCTTTCCAGTGATGCCTCTGGGTGCATGAAGGGAATGGCCAGAATGTCATCTGGACAGCTAGTGCCCATCTTTCCAGCACAACTACCACTAAGGAAGAGAGGACCCTAAAGGAGTTCCTCCAGTTTAAAGCCTTCATTGCCTTTCATGGCTCCCCACTCACCTCTGTGCTTTACAAACAACAGTGGCGGTTAGTAATGGGTTCAAGCCTGTGCTTGGCAACCTTTACCTGAAATCACACTCCAGAAACTCATGGAGCGGAGAAGGGGCCACATCTCCCGCCAAGATGGCTGGTGGCAACCTGGCCTTGTCCCATGAAGAACGAGGAAGGGGGAAGCAAGGCCTGCTTACTCCAGCTCCTGGCCTTGGCAGTACACCCAGTGCCCCGTTTTCTGCCTCATAAAGGGCAGAGGAGAGGCCTCTGAAAGGCACCCCACTTCTGAGGGGGGTCCACTTTCACACCCCCTCTCTCCCACTACACTGGCTGCTCTTACACGAGGTGCTCCTACTGTGTGATGAGGCCAGGAGGCCATACTTATGAAATGGGAACTGCAGATTTCACAGTGAAATAAACAGACATTGAAGAGTTGGTACTTGAATGAATGATCATTCTGGGATGACAAGGGGAACAATCCACCACGTTTGGGTTTTGATCCTCGCACCAGCCAATGCAGGAGCCATCTTCATTCTAAACAGTGTTTTCCCTTAAGCTCCAGTCCCTATCTGGTCAATTCATTTTCTTAGCGTTATCAACATTATACACAACTCTCCAATCCTTTGTGTGTGGGGGGGGTGTGGGGAGTGTGGATTGTTCCTCCTGTCATCCCAGAATGACCATTCACACGTGCCAACTCTTCATTCTCGGGATGGCAGGTGGATCATTCCACCATGTTTGGGGCCTTCCCAAGCTTTACCTTGGGTGGGCTCTGTAATTGATTATAACCAGAATGGTTAACTAAAGAACTCTCAGCTGAGCTCAGTGTTAAGAGAAACACGTACAGGAAATGGAAGAAGGGGGAAACACCAAAGAAGAATTTAAGCAGGTAGCCAGGAGATGTAGGGAGGAGGTCAGAAAAGCTAAAGCACAGAACGAACTTAGGCTGGCCAGAGACGTTAAAAACAATAAAAAGGGCTTTTTTTAATATGTCCGCAGCAAAACGAAAAAGAAGGAGACGATAGGGTCACTGTGCAGAGAAGATGGGGAATTACTCACAGGGAGAGAAGAAAAGGCTGAACTACTTAACACCTTCTTTGCATCAGTTTTCTCCCAGAAGTATACAAGCACTCAACCTGGCGGTTGGGGAGCAGGTGAGGAAGCAGGGGAAATGAGGCACGTAATAGGTAGAGAGGTGGTACAGGAATCCCTGGCCACACTGGATGAATTCAAGTCTCCAGGGCCAGGTGAATTGCATCCTAGGTTATTAAGAGAACTGGCAGAGATCATTTTGTAACCACTTGCTATAATCTTTGAGAAATCTTGGAGAACAGGAGAAGTTCCAGCAGACTGGAAGAGGGCAAATGTTGTCCCCATCTTCAAGAAGCAAGTAGCCAGGAGATGTAGGGAGAAGGTCAGAAAAGCTAAAGCACAGAACGAACTTAGGCTGGCCAGAGACATTAAAAACAATAAAATTGGCTTTTCTAAATACGTCCGCAGCAAAAGGAAAAAGAAGGAGATGATAGGGTCACTGTGCAAGAAAGATGGTGAATTAATAACAGGAGGAAGAGAAACGGCAGAACTCCTCAACACCTTCTTCGCCTCAGTTTTTTCCCTTAAGGATAAAAACACTCAACCTGGCGGTTGGGGAGCAGGTGAGGAAGTGGGGGGAATTCAGCATAGAATAGGTAGAGAGGTAGTACAGGAATACCTGGCCACAATGGATGAATTCAAGTCTCCAGGGCCAGATGAATTGCATCCTGGGATTTTAAAAGAACTAGCAGAGGTCATTGCGGAACTTCTTGCTATAATCTTTGAAAACTCTTGGCGGACAGGAGAAGTTCCGGCAGACTGGAGGAGGGCAAATTTTGTCCCCACCTTCAAGAAGGGAAAAAAAGAGGATCCAAATAATTATCGCCCAGTCAGCCTGACATCAGTACCTGGAAAGATCCTGGAGCAGATCATCAAACAGTCAGTTTCTAATCACTTAGAAAACAATGCCATAATTACGAAATTCAACATGGATTTCTCAAAAATAAGTCATGCCAGACTAATCTTATCTCTTTTTATGATACAGTTACTTGCTTGATAGATGAAGGGAATGCCGTGGACATAGTACATCTTGATTTCAGTAAGGCCTTTGACAAAGTTCCCCATGACATTCTTGCAAAGAAGCTAGTAAGATGTGGGCTGGACAGGGCTACTGTCAGGTGGATTTGTAACTGGTTGGCTGACCGTACCCAAAGGGTGGTCACCAATGGCAGATTCTCATCCTGGAGAGAAGTGACTAGCGGGGTGCCACAGGGTTCTGTCCTGGGCCCGGTGCTGTTCAATATCTTCATTAATGACTTGGATGAAGGAATAGAGGGCACGCTGATCAAATTTGCAGATGACACCAAATTGGGAAGGGTTGCTAATACGCCTGATGACAGGATCAAAATTCAAAAGGACCTGGACAGATTGGAAAGCTGGGCCAAGGCTAACAAAATGAATTTCAACAGAGAGAAATGTAAGGTTCTACACTTAGGCAGAAAAAATGGTACGCAGAAATATAGGATGGGAGACACGTGGCTGGATAGCAGTACGTGTGAAAGGGATCTAGGAGTCTTCATAGACCACAAGCTGAACATGAGTCAGCAGTGTGATGCGGCAGCCAAGAAAGCCAACGCAATTCTTGGTTGCATCAATAGGAGTATGGTGTCTAGATCAAGGGAGGTATTGGTACCACTTTATTCTGCTTTGGTTAGACCTCATCTTGAATACTGCGTCCAATTCTGGGCACCCCAATTCAAGAAGGATATGGATAAGCTAGAGCAGGTCCAGAAGAGAGCAATGAAAATGGTGAGGGGCCTGGAAGCCATGCCCTATGAGGACAGACTTAAGAGAGCTGGGTATGTTTAGTCTGCAGAAGAGAAGGTTGAGAGGGAACATGATAGCCATGTTTAAATATTTGAAGGGATGTCATGTCGAGGAGAGAGAGGGCTTGTTTTCTCCTACTCTTGAGACCAGGACAAGAAGCAATGCATACAAGCTGCAGGAGGGGAGATTCCACCTGAACCTCAGGAAGAATTTCCTGACGGTCAGGGCTGTCAGGCAGTGGAATGTGCTGCCACGGAGTGTGGTGGAGTCTCCTTCGTTGGAGGTTTTTAAGTGGAAGCTGGATGGCCACTTCTTGGGAGTGCTCTGAGGGTTTTCCTGCATGGCAGGGGGTTGGACTGGATGGCCCTTGTGGTCTCTTCCAACTCTACATTTCTATGATTCTATGATTCTAAGAAGGGAAAGAAAGAGGACCCAAATAGTTATCGCACAGTCAGCCTGACATCAGTACCCAGAAAGATCCTGGAGCAGATCATTTAAGCAGTCAGTTTCTAATCACTTAGAAAGCAACATGGTAATCACGAGAAATCACCATGGATTTCTCAAAAATAAGTCATGCCAGACTAATCTTGTCTCTTTTTATGATAGAGTTACTAGCTTGATAGATGAAGGGAATGCTGTGGATGTAGCATATCTCGATTTCAGTAAAGCCTCTGACAAAGTTCCCCATGACATCCTTGCAAAGAAGCTAGTAAAATGAGGGCTGGACAGGGCTACTGTTAGTTGGATTTGTAACTGGTTGACTGACCGAACCCAAAGAGTGATCAGGAATGGCTGCTTCTCATCGTGGAGAGAAGTGACTAGCGGGGTGCCACAGGGTTCTGTCCTGGGCCCAGTGCTGTTCAATGTTTTTATCAACGACTTGGATGAAGGAAAAGAGGGCATGTTCATCAAATTTGCAGATGACACCAAATTGGGAGGGGTTGCTAATATGCCAGAGGACAGGATCAAAATTCAAAATGACCTGGACAGATCGGAGAGCTGGTCGAAGGCTAACAAAATGAAATTCAAACAGAGAGAAGTGTAAGGTCCTACACTTAGGTAGAAAAAATGGAATACAGAAATATAGGATGGGAGACACGTGGCTGGATAGCAGTACGTGTGAAAGGGATCTAGGAGTCTTAATAGATCACAAGCTGAACATGAGTCAGCAGTGTGATGTGGCAGCCAAGAAAGCCAATGCAATTCTCGGCTGCATCAATCGGAGTATGGTGTCTAGATCGAGGGAGGTACTGATACCACTCTACTCTGCTTTGGTTAGACATCATCTTGAATACTGTGTCCAGTTCTGGGCACCCCAATTCAAGGAGGACATGGTCAAGCTGGAGCAAGTCCAGAGGAGGGCAACCAAAATGGAGAGGGGCCTGGAAGCCATGAAGTCCTATGAGGATAGACTTAGAGAGCTGAGTATGTTTAGTCTGCAGAAGAGAAGGTTAAGAGGAGACATGATAGCTATGTTTAAATATCTGAAGGGATGCTATATAGAGGAGGAAGACGTCTTTTTTACTGCTGCTCCAGAGACCAGGACAAGGAGCAATGGATTCAAGCTGCAGGAAAGGAGATTCCACCTGAACCTCAGGAAAAACTTCCTGACGGTCAGGGCTGTGCGGCAGTCGAATATGCTGCCTTGGAGTGTGATGGAATCTCCTTCTTTGGAGGTTTCTAAGCAGAAGCTGGATGGCCATCTGTTGGGAGTGCTTTGAGGGTGTTCCTGCATGGCAGAGGGTTGGACTGGATGGCCCATGTGGTCTCTTCCAACTCTACATTTCTATGATTCTATATTGACTGTAAAACCATGTGGCCAAAAGTCACTTGAGCCGACTTGTATTTGTCCAACTTGTAACATTTAATAAAAGTTGTTGATTCTTTCCAGCCTGCCACATTACACACATCTTCTAAGAAAGATGATGCCAAATATGTCACACGGGTCACCACTGATCTTGTGGAATGCAGCCAAACATTAGGTCTTGGCTTCTTAGCACAGGCATAGCACAGAAAAATGCAGGCTTTTATCCACCTGGCTATTACTGTTTTGCTAGCCTTCTGCGCAATGTTCTTGGATGATAAGAAACCAACAATGCCTCCAACCGTCTAATATTTCTAGTCCTTTTAATATAAATCTTCACCACTCTCCAAAGTGTGCCACTTACACTCCAAAGCGTGTACTGGTCTTGGACAAAAAGTGGGCAAATAAATCTCTCCAACTTTAGCAGTCAATGACACACATTTTCGCAAAAAAGTTGGATCGAAACGCAGAGTTAATCCATCCTGTTCAAACTTACACATATTTGCACTGATAGATAATGCTCCCAACTCCAATACTCTTCTGGCCGAATTTACAGCTAATAAAAATGCCATTTTGAAAGATAACATAATAAAAGTGCTATTTTGAAAGATAATCTCAAGGATGCCCCTTTTAGTGGCTCAAATAGTGCAACTTTCAATGCGTTTAGCACTACGTTCAGGTCCCAAGAAGGAAACCTCTGTACTGTCGGGAAAAGATTTCAAAGTTGCTCCCTTCAGAAACCGTATTACATGTGGATATTTTGATAGTGCCTCCTCTTTCATACTAAGCACTGCTGACAAAGCTGATACTTCTCAGAGTGTTAGGTCATAAACCTTTATCCATACCACCTTGTAAAAAAAAGCAATGCTTGTGACACTTTCGCTTCTGTAATTGAAACTGAATTTGAATTGCACCATTTTTGGAAAATTTTCCAAGTCCTATCATCCTTTAGTACAGTCCATTCGAGAAGCCAAAATAATCTGAACACTTTTGTCAGCATTACCTTGTTCTGTTAAATATCTCTGTTCAATTTTCACACCGCTAGACTCAACCATTTGGGATCTGGATGATAAACCGGACCTTGATTCAGCAAGTCCCTTCTTATTGCCAGTCTCCATGGAGGTCCCTGAGCCATCTGAAGAAGGACTGGAAACCACGGCTTTCTTGACCAATACAGTGCTATTAATATCACAGACGCCTTCTCCAATGGAATTTTGACAAGCACTCTGCACTATTCGCATTCGAGGAAAAGCATAATGTACTCCTTTTGGCCACTTGCATTGCATGCCTCCCCATCTCTGCTCCCATCTATAGGAAAAAACCTTTTCAATTCAGCATTTCCTCCAGAAGCAAACAAATCTACTTGTAAAGGCCCAAAATTCCTTTCCAAACATTAAAAAATTTCTTTGATGAGATACCAAAGCTAACAAGATGAATTTCAACAGAGAGAAAGTGACAAACACGTGGCTGGATAACAGTACATGTTAAAGGGATCTAGGAGTCTTGGTAGATAACAAGCTGACCATGAGTCAGTAGTGTGATGAGGCAGCCAAAAAAGCCAACGCGATTCTTGGTTGCATCAACAGGAGTATGGTGTCTAGATCAAGGGAGGTAATGGTACCACTCTATTTTGCTTTGGTTAGACCTCATCTGGAATAATCCTGTGTTCATTTCTGGGCACCTCAGTGCAAGAAAGATATTGACAAACTGAAGCGTGTCCATTGAGTGACCAAAATGGCGAAGGGTCTGGAAGCCATGAAGCCCGAGGAGCAGCTAAGGGAGCCGGGGATGTTTAATCTGCAGAAAAAGAGATTAAGAGGGGACGTGATAGCCGTGTTTAAATATTTGAAGAGATGTCATGTTGAGAGAGAGAGCAGGTTTGTTTTCCACTGCTCCAGAGACTCAAACAAGGAGCAATGGATTCAAACTACAGTAAAAGAGATTCCATCTGAGCCTCAGGAAGAACTTCCTGATGGTCAGAGTTGTCTGGCAGTGGAATCCACTGCTGCCTCCAAGGAGTGTGACAGAGTCTCCTACTGTGAAGGTTTTTAAGCAGAGGCTGGATGGCCATCTGTCAGGAGCGCTTTAATGTGTGTTCCTGCATGCCAGCGGGTAGAACTGGATGGCCCCTGTGGTCTCTTCCAACTCCCTGATTTTACGACCATTCCCCCAGATGTATCAAATTCCTGCTCAAAAAATCCCCTGGGATATTCAATTCTCCCTTCACATGCACTGCCATTATTGAATTCACATTCTTCTTGGCCCATTTGAATAATCTGGTTGACTCTGCTACTAGAGGCACCAATTGTAGACCTCTTTGTTTGCTAAGAACAGGTTGCTTACCTGTAACTGTAGTTCTTCGAGTGGTCATCTGTGCCCTTACACACTAGGAGCTTTTGCACATGCGTGGTACCGTTCGGAAAATTCTAGAGCTTAGTAGCTTGGCGGGAACCCCTCCCCCCACGTATCCACTGAGCATGCTCAGCCCGCCAAATAACGGTCTCTCCTCAGTTCTATAAGTCCACTGAAAAAAGGGCACCTGAGAGTGGGGGGACGGTTGGGCAGGTGTGTGTAAGGGCACAGATGACCACTTGAAGAACTACAGTTACAGGTAACAACCTGTTCTTGTTCTTTGTGGTCTCTGTGCCTTACACACTAGGAGACTTTGTAGCTTACCATGAAGACGGTGGGTCAGGTCCCTAGAGTACGAAGGCCAGCACCGCTCGTCCAAACCAGGCATCCCTCCTGGACCGACAGTCCAGTCGATAATGGCACACAAAAGTCGATGGCCTGGACCAGGTCGCCACTTGACACAGTTCCTGTAGGTCCACAACTCGTAAAAGGGCTGCTGAGGACGCCACAACTCTGGTGGAGTGTGGCCGGAGCAAGTCTGGTGGAGGCTGCTTGGCCATCTCATAAGCAAGGAGAATTGTCTGGGCCACCCACTTGGAGTATCTCTGGATGGACACCTTGCGGCCCTTGCGACGCCGACCATGGCAGACAAATAGGTGCGGGGTCTGTCTGTAGGTCGCAGTCCACTGGGTGTAGAAGGTGAGGGCCCTTCGAACATCTAGAGAGTGTAGAGACCTCTCCAGAGGTGTCGTGGGATTAGGATGAAAAATCGGCAAGATGACGTCCTGGTTAAGGTGGAAGTGGGAGACCACCTTAGGCAGAAAAGAAATGTCCGGGTGAAGGACTACCTTGTCCCGATGAAAAACTAGGAAAGGCTCATCAACTCATAGAGCTGTCAGCTTGCTGGCACGCCTAGTGGAGGTGACAGCCACCAGGAAAGCAGTTTTCAGAGTCACGAGCTTGTCATCTGCAGTGGTCATGGGCTCAAAAGGAGGTCACATGAGCTGGGATAGCACCAAGGACAGCAACCATGGCAGCAGCGGCAGCAACACCAGCGGGTAAAGGTGTTGAAGACTCTTCATGAATTGCTTCATGGTGGCATCCTGAAAAAACGCTGCCAATGAGGAGCTGCAGGGTTGGTAGGCCACGATGGCAGACACATACACCTTCAATGAAGAGAACGAAAGTCCCTCTTGTTTTAAATGGAGTAGGAAGCGGAGCATGGTACCGAGGCTAACAGGCGAGACCGTGTCTCCACGCTCCTCCGCGAAGATGACGAACCGCCGCCACTTGTAGGCATAATTGCGGCAGGTGGATTCCTTCCTGGCCGCGGTGAGGATGTGCTGGATGGCGGGATCGTCTAGATCGCTATCCTCCACGCGTGCAGAGCCAGGAGCGGCAGGTCGGGGTGGAGAACTTGACCGCCGGAGTGGGACAGCAGGTCGGGTGTAGTTGGGAACCTGAACAGCCGTCCCTGGGAGGCCTTGAGCAGGGGCGCGAACCAATGCTGCCTCGGCCAGTACGGGGTGACCAGGATGACATCGGCTCGGTCCGCCAGGATCTTGGCAACCACTCGGCCCAGGAGAGGAAACGGCGGGAAGACGTAGAGGAGCCCCTCTGTCCACCGGAACTGAAAGGCATCGCTGAGAGAATTCGGTCCCCGGCCAGCTCTCGAACAATACCGGCAGCACTTGGTGTTTGACACGGTGGCGAAAAAATCGATGCCGGGCTTGCTCCGATGGCATTGTATCAGGTGGAACACCTCGTCCAAAAAGGACCACTCATGGTGGGTCAAGGTGTCCCTACTCAGGGCGTTCGCTGTAGTGTTCTCCTGACCTGCCAAGTGGACGGCAGTAGGGTGGACCCAGAGAGACACGCACCACTCCCAGAGCTGGAGGACAATGGTGGGTCCCGCCCTGTCTGTTGACATAACAGACTGCCGTGGTGTTGTCTGTCAGTATGAGTACCATCTGTCCTGCGACTAGGTTGTGGAACACTCTCAGAGCTTTCCAGATGGCAAGGAGCTCGAGAGCGTTGATATGGAGATGGGTCTCGCCGCCTGTCCAATGTCCACGGACTCTGAGGTCATCGCAGTGCGCTCCCCACCTGAAGAAGGAGGCGTCGGTCGTGACCCTGAGCCGAGGAGTCAGTTGCCTGAAAGGTATCCCGGACAGGAGATGGAGGTACGAGAACCACCACAGCAAAGAGTGGCGTACCTGTGTCAGCAGTCGAAGTTGCAGCCTGTGGTTGTCTCGGAGCTGGTTGAAGGCTCTGACGAACCAATGTTGGAAAGAGCATGACCAAAGTCTCGACAGGTACGTGACGGCCGTGGTGGAAGCCACGTAGCCCAGGAGCTGTTGCATCCTTCTCGCCGATATGGTCGGGGTGTCGAAGGCGGCTGCAGCGGCCCAGCAGAGGATGTGAGCTCGCTCGAGAGGCAGGTAGGCTCTGGCCGAGATCGAGTCCAGGGTGGCTCCAATGAAGTCCAACACTCTCGCCGGCTCGAGGTGGGACTTCTTCGGATTTACCCGAAGACCCAGGTGGGTCAGAAGCGACAGGATCAGATGAATGTCTGAGTAAGGTTTGATCTTGCAGGACGCTACCAACAGCCAATCGTCTAGGTAAGGGAAGGCGGTGATGCCCCTCATCCGTAGATAAGAGACCACAGGGACCATGCACTTCGTGAAAACCCTCAGTGTGGTGGAGAGGCCGAACGGCAGCACTCGGTACTGGTAGGAGGTGCCGTCGATCACGAACCGAAGGTATCTTCTGTGCTGTGGATGGATAGAAATGTGGAAATAAGCATCCCGCAGGTCAATGGATGCGAACCAGTCTCCCCGACGAAGGAAGGGTAGGATCGTGGACAGTGTGACCATCTTGAACCTCCTGGGGTGGATGTATTTGTTCACCCCTCGGAGATCCAGAATGGGTCACAGGGTCCCGTCGGACTTCGGTACAGTGAAGTACTGGGAGTAGAAGCCGATGGTAGTGGCCGAGGACAGGACCTGTTCGATCGCTCCCTTGTGTAGGAGGGACTGGATCTCTTCCATTAGAGCCGGGCTGGTCTGGGTGGAGTAGAAAATGCCTCACAGTGGAATACTTGTGAACTCAATGGCGCAACCAAGCCGGACGATGGTGAGCACCAAAGAGTCCGAAGTGATCGAACGCCACGAGTCGAGGTGTTCAGCCAGGGTGGAATGATCTGTTAGGGCTGATGGTAAGCAAAAGGCTGGCTGAGACAGAGTCCTGCAAATCCCATCAAAAACGGGACTTAGATCCGACGAAGACTTCTTCGAAGTCGTTTGTCGGCTCTGAGGAGAACGCCTGGAGGAAGACGAGGCGGGAGTCCTGGAAGATCCGGATCTGGGCGAGTGAGGTCGGAAGCTTGTGGAGGACGAGCGGCGCCACGCAGGTCGAGGGCCGCGGCAGGACTGCTGAGACTGACGGATCCCCATCTTTTTGGCCGTTAGACAGGCCTTAACGATGTGGTCCACTGCCTCATCAGTTGACGCATTGAAGAGTCCCTTCCCATCGAATGGAAGATCCTCAATGCGCTTCCGCGTATCTTCCTGCAGACCCAAGAACCGTAGCCACGCATATCTCTGTAAGGTGACTGAGCCGACCATGACTCGAGAAGCCACCTCCACAGAATGTCTCGGAGAGATGATCTGCTGATTTGCGAGCGCTACCGCTTCATTATAGAACTGGTTAGCACTAGCTCTATTCTTCTCCGGAACAGTGGAGAGAATAGGTGTGAACTTGTCAAACAAGCTTGCATGTTGTATACCCTCACCACCAAGGAGGAGGCGGAATAGAACCTCCTCCAGAAAGTATCCAGACTACATCCCTCTCTATCCGGCGGTGTCGTGTGAGGCCTGGTACCACCCTTAGTCTGCGCTGATTCCATGACCACTGAGTTGGGCTGAGGATGATTAAACAGGAACTCGGCATCCTCCTTCTGAGTCCGATAAAGGTGTTCCAGCCTGTACGGCATTGGCTGGGCGGAAGCTGGCTGGGGCCTCAGATGTTTGAGGGCCTCCATCAAGGCAGGCAGGAATGGTAGTGGGGCTGTGGAAGGAGATCGCGTGTCCACATAATGAAACACTGGGTCCTGTACCACCGGGGCTGGTTCCACCATTTTCAGACCCAGGACTTTCGATATCCGAAGGAGAATGTCCGAGAATTGTCTAACATCCTCAGGCGCCAACTCAGGAGCTGGGTCCCCAAACGCCAGAGAAGGCGACTCGTGTGAAACAGGGGTCAAGTCTTTTGAATCTGATTCAGACTTGTAATCCTGTGATGACGTCCTGGAGGACCTGTCTGAAGATCAATCCGACCAGCGTTCAGGTGACTGGGTGCAAGACGGAACCGGCAGCGAGACTGTCTTCGGCGCTGGTAGTTGCTGTACAGCCAACAGCGGGGCGGCAGCAGCAGTTGTGAGGGGGACCACCGTAGATACAGAACACGGAATCGCCCAAGTAACTGTGGCAACTGCAGTAGAGGCTTGGGTGGAGACAGCCTCAGATGTTGGATAGGACACTGTGGACGTCACCCGTGGAGGTCAAGAAACCAGCCGGTGGCGAGGGAAAGCCTCTCGGGACTGACAGCGTTGAGGGGGCCGTCTGGGGGAGCGTGATGGAGAGCACTCCTGGGGAGGGCGATATTCAGCGACCCTGGATGGTGACCTGAAACGGCAATAAGGGGACCGACGTCCAACATCGGGATGATAGCAGTCTCGGTAAGAGGAGAAGTATGATCTGTAAGACCCTGGATGCTCCCTCCAAACAGTCTCCCGACCGCATCGTAGGGCGTAGAACGCCGACGAATAGGTCGAATCCCGGGGTGGCTGCGACCATCCTGGGTAGTCCTCCTGACGAGGAGGAGGTCGTCTATATTCCGGACAGTCTCCTCGTTCGTCATGGCCCCGCTGTTCAGGATATGCCTCCTGATGGTGTGGGGAGAGATGCCTGATCCTACGTTCCGGATAACTGGGGCGGTCCCGATATTCAGGGAAGAGCTACCCGTGATGGGAGGAAGGGCGCTGAACAGGTGAGGGGCTTCTACTAGCAGAGCCTCGAGGTGTTAGCGAGGTCTGGGGAGCTGGTGGGACGTCCTCTGGGCGGGCCACCAGAACACGGCGTCCGGACAGAGAGGCCTCTTCCTCAAACACTGGTGGCTCCGAGAATGTCGGAGAGGCCACGGGGTCGTCCACGTGAGAAACTTCCAAAACTTCTTGGGGTTCCAAGACATCACTAGAGTCAAGCGCAGGTTGAGTTGAAGTAGAAGGTGGAGTAGGGAGAGCCGGTCTAGCCGGAGACCTGCGCTTCTCCTTCCTCTTCTTCTTCTCCCTCTATCGGACTCCAAAGTCGCCGGGCACTTACGTTGAGCTGCCATAAGCATCTTAGAAGGCCGGGCACCCTGTGAGCCCGCAGGGGCCTCTCCAGGAATTGCAGATGAGGAAGCCGTGGAAACTTTTGGAATCCTCGGTAACTTGTGCACCAGTGCCATTGGCGCGGCAGGGTCGGCAGCCACCGAGGCCGATGCGAGTGCGGTCGTTGGTTGAGTCTTCGACATCTTTGTCGGCTCCTTACTGGGTTAGGGTCCTGAGGTGACAAAGACTGTTCCCAACAGAAGGACTTGAGGTGTGCCAGCCGGTTCCTCAAGGTCTGCGAAGTGAAATCCTTGCAAATGGGGCAGGCTCTGATGTTGTGAGCCTCACCCAAACAAAGGAGACACTCGCTGTGCATGTCTGAAGAAGCGACCTTACGACCACACTTTTTGCAGGGTTTAAAGAGGCTCGACGTAGAAGTCCGACGGGAGAAGAGGAAAGAAATGAAACCAGACGAAATGTAGACGACGACGAAGACCGGGGGGTGGCAAGTCAGGTCAGATGTCCCAAGAAAAAGGAGGCAAAAGCACCCAAAGTGACAAAGCCAATCCGTAATCTGTAAAGAGAAGCCAGAATACCAAATCCAAGTCAGAAAACTGAAAAGACTTGCTAAGAAAAGCCAAGGAAAAAACGCTCTAAGCTCTGAATCTCCGTACGCAACAGCGGACGAGAAAGAATTGAAGAGAGACCGTTACTTGGCGGGCTGAGCATGCTCAGTGGATACATGGGGGGAGGGGTTCCCGCCAAGCTATTAAGCTCTAGAATTTTCCAAACGGTACCACGCATGCGCGAAAGCTCCTAGTGTGTAAGGCGCAGAGACCATGAAGAAGAATATATGCCTTGACTGCCAAGTTGTCTGTGAAACTTTCATATGTTGATGTTTTATTAATTCCACAAATCTTTGAGGAGTCAGTCTCACTGCTTTGAAGTCTAGATAGTTTATACTGAATTTTCTGTCTGCCGTGGTCCAAAGGCCTTGCACTGAATAGCCATTGCAATGAGCCCCCCAAATGACTAAACTGGCATCTGTTGTTACACGAATCGTGTTGTATATTTCTACTGGAACCCCTGATACTACATTTCTCTTTCAACCACCAACTTAACTCTCTTCTCACTTGATCCAGAAGCATTACCTTGTAATGTCTCTTTGTAGATATTGCCAACCGATGACTCAACAATAGCCTTTAAAGGGCTCTTGAGTGAAATCCCGCCCGCTGAATAATCTGTATTGTTCAAACTGGTTCACCACCATCACTTTGACTATTTTCTGCTTCAGCTTCACTAATCTGTTCTGCGATAGATATATTTTCCCTTCTAAGGCATCTATCCCTGCTCCTAAGTGCGATATATTTGTTGCTGATTCCAAAAGACACCTCTTGTAATTCAAAAGGAATCCATAATCCTGTAATACCTGAATTGTCAGGTTTACACTGTCTCTCAATTTCTCTTCTGTCCTTACTTTTAGCAAGATATCGCCTACATAAAGATACAATTGTACCTCTCTCATACGAAGATGTGCTATCACTGGGATCAACACCTTCGTAAATACCTGCGGAGCCGATGCTAGGCTGAATGGTAAAGCTCTGAACTGGAAATGACAATCCCAGTACTGAAACCTCAAATACTCCTGCTCTCTTCCGCCATCAGAACATGGGTATACGCTTCCTTGAGGCCTATAGATGGGATGAAATCCCCCACAGACAAATTCTCTCTTACTGTCTGTAGAGTTTCCATTTTGAGTTTTTAGTACTTCACAAATTTGTTGAGGTGTTTTAGTTTCAAAATCAGTCTATATTTTCCATTGCTTTGAGGCACAGCAAAAAAAGATTGAATAAACTCTCAAGTATTCTTGCTCCTTGGGAACCCTCTATTGCTCTCATTTGTAATAAATGAAGAATTTCTTGACATACAATATGTTGTTTATGTTTTTTGACAGCAGCGATGGAAGAAATCAGCCTCTAGACATGGTGTGAAAACCAGTTTTGTAACCTTGCATTACTACCTTGATCGCCCACTAGTCTGATGTTATTTGACACCACCTTTCCCCAAAAAGCAGAAGTTTTCCCTCCACTAGTACTCCTTGATTGTCAATATTGCGACTTACCCTGCTTGGAGTTAGTCCCAGCTTTTCCTTGTCTTTGTCTGGGTTACTGTCTGTTGATCTGTGGTCTCTGTCTATTCCACTGAAACCTGCCACTGTGGTACTCAGACACTCTTCCTGTAGTTCTTCCCCCAAGAAACAAATAACTGGAACTTCTATAATTTCTTTTACCTACTTTTTTTCTCTGTAATGTGGGCATAAGAACAGGTTGCTTACCTGTAACTGTAGTTCTTTGAGTGGTCATCTGTGCCCTCATACATTAGGAGCTTTCGCGCCTGCACTGTAGCGTTCGGAGATTCAGAGCTCAGTAGCTTGGCGGGAACCCCTCCCCCATGTCGGTACTGCACATGCTCAGCCCGCCGAGCAACAGTCACTCCTCAGTTCTTGGTCCACCGAGAGAAAGGGACCTGAAAAAGGGGGATGGATGGCAGGCAGTATGAGGACACAGATGACCTCTCGAAGAACTACAGTTACAGGTAAGCAACCTGTTCTTCTTCTTCGTGGTCTCTGTGCCTCATACATTAGAAGACTGCGTGACTTACACTAGGATGGTGGGTCTGGTCCGACAAAACAGAAGCCAGCACAGAACAGCCAAAACGAGCATCCCAACAGGACTGGCAGTCCAGCCTGTAGTGGCGCACGAAGATCGATGGCTGGGACCAGGTCGCCACATGGCAGAGTTCATGCAGGTCGACTCCCCACAGGAGGGCTGCAGATGTAGCCACGGCTCTGGTGGAATGAGCCCGAAGAAACTCTGGCGGAGGCCTCTTGGCGAGCTCATACGCTAGCTGGATAGTCTGGGCCACCCACTTGGAAAAACGCTGGGTGAACACTTTGTGCCCTTTTCGGCGCCTGCCATAGCACACAAGGAGGTGCGGGGTCTGTCTGTAAGAGGCAATCCTGTCTTTGTAGAACACCAGGGCCTGACAGACATCTAGGCAGTGAAGGGAGCACTCTAGAGATGTAGTCGGGTCCGGGTAGAAGGTGGGCAGGATGATGTCCTGGCTCAGGTGGAAGTTGGATACCACCTTCGGCAGGAAAGATATGTCAGGCCAAAGGACCACCTTGTCTCCGTGAAAGACGAGGTATTGCTCGTCAGAACGTAGGGCTGTCAGCTCTCCCGCCCGCCTGGCAGAGGTAACAGCCACCGAGAAGGCAGTTTTCATGGCGAGCAGCCTGTCATCTGCATTTGCAATTGGTTCAAAGTGCGGTCTTGTCAGCTGCGACAGCAGCAGTGATAATGACCACGGTGGTAGCAGCGGCAATACCGGCAGGTAGAGGTGCTGCAGGCCCTTCAAAAACTGCTTCATGGTACCATGATGGAAGAGTGCCGTCGATGGGGATCATGGTGGCTCGTATGCCACGATAGTGGCGAGGTAAACTTTTAGTGACTGGAAGGCCAAGCCTTGCTGACAAAGGTGTAGGAGAAAGTGGAGCACGGTAGGCAGGTTGACAGGCGATACTGGCTCCTGTCGCCCTTCAGCGAAGGCAATGAAACACCGCCACTTGTAATGGTAGTTGCGGCGTGTCAATTCCTTCCTGGCCGCCGTCAGGATGTTGTCAATGATGGGGTCATCTAAACCAATATCCTCCAGGCATGGAGGGCCAGGAGCAGCAGGTCTGGGTGAAGCACGAGACAGTTGAAGTGGGACAGGAGGTCTGGTACCGTCGGGAACTGGAGGATCCATCCCTGGACGGCCTCAAACAGGGGCCCAAACCAGTGCTGCCTCAGCCAGTACAGTGCCACGAGGATGACTTCTGCTTGGTCTGCGAGGATCTTCGATATCATGCGGCCCAGGAGGGGGAACGGAGGAAACATGTAGAGAAATTCCTCATTCTACCGAAACCGGAAGATGGAGCTGATGGAGTGGCGATCACTGCCAGCCCTCGAGCAGTATCGACGACACTTCGCATCCTGGCTGGTGGCGAAGAGGTCGATTGTCGGCTCGCCCCATCGATCCCGAACCATCTGGAAGGCCTCGTTGGATAGGGACCACTCGTGGTGGCATGAGGTGTCCCTGCTGAAGGCATCCGCTGTGGTGTTCTGCCTGGCCAGGTGAACCGCCACCGGATGGATCCGGAGCGAGACGCACCAGTCCCAGAGATCGAGTGAGTCCCTCCTTGCCTGTTGATGTTACAGACCACCATAGTGTTCTCTGTGAGGATCAACACCATGCGGCCTGCGACGAGGTGACAAAACACCCGCAGAGCTTTGTAGATGGCAAGTAGCTCAAAGGTGTTGATATGGAGAGCAGTCTTGTGACCGATCCACCGGCCGCGGACTCTGAGGTCGCCGCAGTGTGCTCCCCAGCCGAAAGGGAAGCATCTGTTGTCACTGTGACCTTTGGGTTTTGCTCCCGGAACGGCATGCCTGACAGAAGGTGGCTATAAGATTGTCACCACAGCAGGGAGTGGCGCACCTGTGGAGGAAGCTGGTAGTGGCGTGTCTGGTCGTCCAAGAGTGGATTGAAGACTCCGACAAACCAGTGCTGAAGCAGTTGTGCGCGAAGCCTGGAGAGGTAGGTCATGGCAGTCGTCAAGGCCATGTAGCCGAGGAGCTGTTGGATTCTCCTGGCTGTCACCGTCAGAGCATGAAAGATGGCAGATGCTGCTTGACAAAGCGTCTGAGCCCTGTCTAGTGGCAAGTACGCCCTTGCCGATACCACGTCCAGGGTCGCCCCGATAAAGTTGAGAACCCTTGTGAGTTCGAGGTGGGACTTCTTCGGGTTGACCCTGAGTCCGAGCCGGGTGAGAAGAGTCAGGATCCGGTGTATGCCCCTGTAAAGTTTCTGTTTGCAGGACACCACAAAGAGCCAATTGTCCAGATAGGAGTAGATCAAGACGCTTTTTGTCCGCAGAAACACCACCACGGGGGCCACGCATTTGGTGAAGACCCATGACGCGGTTGAGAGGCCGAATGGTAGTACCCGGTACTGGTAGCAAGTACTGTTGACCGCGAACTGCAGGTACCATCTGTGCTGCAAGCGAATGGGAATGTGGAAGTAGGTGTCCCGAAGATCGATGGAGGCGAACCAGTCCCGTCGTCGAAGGAACGGCAGGATTGAGAGTAGCGTGACCATCTTGAACCTCTTGGGGCAGATGTAGTCGTTCACCCCTCTGAGGTCTAGGATAGGCCACAGGGTTCTGCCTGTCTTCAGTACGGCAAAGTACCTCAAGAAGAAGCCGGTGGTCTTGGCTGAGAACGGAAGTTCCTCAAGCGGCTCTCTTTTGTAGAAGGGACTGGATCTCTTCCAGCAGTACCGAGCTGGCTGGGGTGGAGTAATAGACCCCTCGCGGTGAAATGTCGTGGAACTCTATGGTGTAGTCAAGACGGACGATAGTAAGTACCCAAGAGTACTTAGTGACTTTCCTCCACTCAGCGAGGTGTCTGGCCAAGCTCGGTTGATGTCGAAGGTTTGCTCGGAGGGTGAAGATAGGTGTCGGTGGCAACCTGCGCAACACATCAAAACTGAGACTTCATCCTGGACGAAGACTTCTTGGAAGAAAAAGATTGGTGTCTTCGAAAAGGTCTCTGTGTGGCAGACGAAGCAGACGGCCGGGACGCACTCAATCGCGGTGACCGTGACTGGTATGTGGAGGAGAAGGAGGACCTATGCCACGATGGTCTGGAGCCGAAGCTGCGGCGAGACTGGGATGGTTGATTAATGCCCATCTTCTCGGCCGTTAGTCGGGCCTTGACGAGATGGTCCATGGCGTCATCCGTCGATGTATGGAAGAGCCCCTGGCCGTCAAATGGGAGGTCTTCGATCCTCCTGTGGCTGTCCCCCTGGAGCCCCGACAAACGTAACCACGCATGTTGTCGGAAGGCCACCGCGCCCACCATCACCCTCGAGGCAGCCTCCACAGCGTGCCTCAAGGAGGCGATCTTTTGGTTAGCAACGGCAACGGCCTCGCCGAAGACCTGCATGGCGGTAGCACAAGAGTCTTCCGGTAGACCAGCGAGGAGTGGGGCGAGCCAGTCGAGGAGGTTCCGATGGTACGTTGAAAGGCAAGCCATCGTGTTTAAGATGCTGGCTACCAGGAAGGATGCAGAGAAGAGCCACCTGCTGAAGGTGTCGCGTTTATGACCTTCACGGTCCAGCAAGGTCGCGTGTGCTCTGTTTCCACTCTTGGTCTGCGCTGACTCAACCACGATGGAGTTTGGGATCAGATGACTAAAGAGGAACTCTACATCATCTCTCTGGGTCTTGTACAGGTGCCCAAGCCTGTGTGGAATCGGCTGAGTTGAAGTCGGCTTTGCCCAAGGTTGCTTGATGGCGTCCAGCAATGTCGGCAGGAAAGGCAGCAGCGCAGTGGATGGTGGGCGTGTCTCCAGGTACTGGAAGACGGGATTGTGTGCCGCTGGGGCCGGTTCCACAACCTTCAAGCCAAGGGCCGTAGCCATGTGGAGGAGGATTGCGGAGAACTGCCGCACGTCCTCCAGTGCCGACTCTGGTCCCGGTTCTCCAAATGCCAATGGAGGCGACTCATGCGATGACAGAATCGAGTCCATGGAGTCAAAGTCCAACTCATATGACTCCAAAGATGGAGTCGGAGATCTTTCCGTTGTCCTCTCCAGAGATGACTTGCGGGCAGGGAGAGCCAGAGTCACCATCAGAGCAATGGACTGCACAGGTATTGAGAAGGACGTCGCGGTGGGGATCGAGGTAACTTGAAGGAGCACCACCGAGGGCGGTGAACGGCCTATGTCGTTGATGTCGTCACTCATGTTGCTTGTGACAAGGTGGCTTGCGGCACAGCATGCATCGCGGTTGATGTTGTCCTCAGAGGAGGCGACACTGCCCTGTAGCAGGGTGAGGGCTCCCTAGACCTCCGATGGCGCAGCGAGACAGATCGGCAAGGCGATCGGCTTCGCAGCCTCTCATAGTGGGAGCGCTGGGCTTCCCTGGAGGGCGAGCAGGACCGATGTCGTGGTGACCAGTACCGAAAGTCCGGGTGGTACCGGTCCCTGTACGATGGGGAGTATGAATAATGTGACCCCGGGTGCTCGCGCCAGAGGTGCTCCCAGCCGTACCTACTGAGGTAGGAAGCAGAGGTGCAGACGGAGTCCCCAGTGTAGGGTCTCTCCAGGCACATCTTCTGCTGGCGCAGGGATGGAGGCCTGGCCCTCTGGTCAGGAGAGTGGGACTCGCTCCGTCTAGAGGCTGGCCTGCGAGCAGGCAAAGGCCGATGTTGGACCACAGCCTCCTCCTGGCGGTCAACCGATGGACGGTGACTCAGCGGGGTAAACGCAGCCGTTAACTCGGGTGGTTCTGAGGGCAGGACCTCCACGGTCTGCTCCTCAGATACCTCGAGGACCTCTTGGTCGTCCGGATGTTCTTCTGGTTCCCCAGTGAGCTGGGTGGGTGAAGGTGTCGGGAGGCGCGTCTCCTTCTGAGGGGAGCGCCTCTTTTCCTTCCTCCTCTTCTTCTTCTGCTTCTCCTTACTGGTGTCCTGGGTAAGAGGACTCTTCTTCTGTTCCACTGTTAAGGACTTGGAGAAGGTTGAGGTTGCGAGCCCGCAGGGTCTTCACCAGCCGGAGGAGCCGTTATCTTCGGGATCCTCGGGAGCTTTAGGGTCAGTACTGAGCCCGGTACCGACGAGGTGGACGGTACAGCAGCTGCTGCTGTTGATGAAGGGGTCGCCAGATGAGCCAATTTTTCAGCCATGGTACCACAGGCCTCGGTCTGTTCTTGTGCACGCAGAGATTCCTCCCAACAGTGAGACTTAAGTCTCGCCGAGCGGTTGCGGAGGGTCTGGTGGGTGAATTGCCTACAGATGGGACAGGCCTGGACGTTATGGCCCTCGCGCAAACAGAAGAGGCACTCACAGTGTTTATCTAAAAGCATGACCTTCCATCCACAGGACACACAGCTTTTGAACAGCGCCGACACAGACTAAGTCCGGTAACCAGAGAAAAAGTTAGATAGAGTAGGGGAAGAACGGGGTTCAAATTCGACAGAACCAGTCCGAGATCCAAAAATTGTTTGTCAAAGATGAAAACCAGGTAGAAACCAGAAGCCAAATACCAAAATCCAATCCATAACCCAAGAAACGTAGTCCCAAAAGCCAAAACCAAGTCGAAAAGAGCCAAAGCCAAGAAAAAACACAAGCCACTGAGAAGAACCTTCTGTTTGCTATGGCGGACAAGAAAGAACTGAGGAGTGACCGTTGTTCGGGGCACTGAGCATGTGCAGTACTGGTATGGGGGAGGGGTTCCCGCCAAGTTACTGAGCTCTCACATCTTTCAAACGCTACCACGCAGGCACAAAAGCTCCTAATGTATGAGGCACAAAGACCATGAAGAAGTCATTTCTTTTATTTGGTCTCCACTAACACCTTTTCTAGTGATTGAATCCCAAAAAACAGTTCTCCCTTAAATTGTTGTTATAACAATTTTGGTCAGGTCCCCAATGTTTCAGCCACAATCACCTTCCAGCTATGGTTAACAAGTTCACATTCGTAGCACCAAAACTGGCTGCATCACATCCCACATCTGCAATATGCTTCAAAGCTTTCTCAATCCTTCCTACCGCTCTCAACAATACTTGCATACTTAAATCTTGTGTATCTCACATTTATGGCATTGGAATTTCCATGGCTTCTGCCACTTTCTTTCTAGTAACAGAAGCTAACTTATTTTCCTCTCCTTTTCTGCTTCGTGCTCCCTATAACTACCTAAACCTAAAGTCTGCCTAACCCTTTTTAAAAAAGAACAGATTGCTTACCTGTAACTGTGGTTCTTCGAGTGGTCATCTGTGCCCTCATATGTTAGGAGCTTTCGCGCCTGCGCGGTAGCGTGCGGAAGATTCTAGAGCTCGTTAGCTTTGGCGGGAACCCCTCCCCCAGGCCGGTGCTACGCATGCTCCTCCCGCCGACTAATAGTCTCTCCTCAGTTCTGGTCCGCCGAAGCAGATGGGACTTGAAAAGAGGGGAAGGCAGGGCGGGGATGTATGAGGGCACAGATGACCACTCCCAAGAACCACAGTTACAGGTAAGCAACCTGTTCTTCGTGGTCTCTGTGCCTCATACATTAGGAGACTGTGTAGCTTACTGGCAGGATGGTGGATCAGGTCCCAGATCCTAGAGCACAGAAGATAGCACAGCACGTCCGAACCGGGCATCTCTCCTGGAAAGGCAGTCGAGCCTGTAGTGGCGTACGAAGGTCGACGGTTGGGACCAGGTCGCGACACGGCAGAGTTCCGACAGGTCGACGCCTCGCAGGGGGGCAGATGTCGCCACGGCCCTGGTGGAGTGGGCCTGAAGCAGGTCTGGTGGAGGCTTCCTGGCAAGCTCGTACGCCAGTTGGATAGTCTGTACCACCCACTTGGAGAAGCGCTGGGTGGATACCTTGTGGCCTCTCCGGCGCCTGCCATAACCAGACAAACAGGTGGGGTGTCTGTCTGTAGGCTGCAGTCTTGTCCTTGTAAAATGCCAGCGCCTGACGCACGTCCAGGGAGTGGAGGGATCGCTCCAGAGGTGTCGTCGGGTCCGGGTAGAAGGCCGGCAGGATGATGTCCTGGCTCAGGTGGAAGCTGGACACCACCTTCGGCAGGAAGCAGATGTCAGGCCGGAGGACCACCTTGTCTTGATGAAAGACCAAGCATGGTTCATCGCACCGTAGCGCCGTCAACTCTCCCGCCCGCCTGGCAGAGGTGACGGCCACTAGGAATGCGGTCTTCACCGCGAGCAGCCTGTCGTCCGTCGTGGCCATGGGCTCGAAGGGCGGCCTCGTCAGCTGGGACAGCACCAACAACAGTGACCACGGCGGTAGCGGCGGTGATACCGGCGGGTAGAGGTGCTACAGCCCTTCAGGAACTGCTTCGTGGTACAGTCCCTGAAGAGCGCGGCCGACAGGGATCGTGACGGCTGGTATGCCACGATCGCGGGGAGGTAGACCTTGAGCGACGGGAAGGCCAGGCCCTGTTGCCGGAGATGGAGGAGGAAGTGGAGCACGGTACGCAGGGTGACAGGCGATACCGGCTCTCGATGTTCCTCGGCGAAGGCCACGAAGCGCTGCCACTTGTACTGGTAGTTCCTTCGCGTGGACTCCTCCCTGGCCGCTGTCAAGACATTCCTGATGGCTGGGTTGTCTAGAGCGATATCCTCCAGGCATGGAGGGTCAACACCGGCAGGTCCGGGTGCAACACCAGTCCGATGGAGTGGGACAGCAGGTCCGGCACCGTGGGAAACCTGAGAGTCCTGCCCCGGGTGGCCTTGATCAGGGGTCCGAACCAGTACTGCCTCGGCCGGTATGGCGCCACGAGGATCACGTCTGCCCGGTCCGCGATGATCTTCGCGATCACGCGGCCCAGGAGCGGGAGCGGAGGGAAGGCGTAGATCAGCCCTTCATCCCACGGAAACTGAAACACGTCGCCGATGGAGCGGCGATTGTGGCCGGCCCTTGAGCAGAACAGGCGGCATTTCGCGTTCTGGCTGGTCGCGAAGAGGTCGATGGTCGGCTCGCCCCGTCGGTCCCGAAGCATCTGGAAAACCTTGTCGGACAGGGACCACTCGTGGTAGGAAGTGGTGTCCCTGCTGAGCGCGTCCGCCGTGGTGTTCTCCTGCCCCGCCAGGTGAACTGCCACAGGGTGTATCTGGAGCAGGACGCACCAGTTCCGAAGTTCGGGGGTGATGCCCAGCAGCGTGGAGTGCGTCCCTCCTTGCCTGTTCGCGTAACAGACCGCTGTCGCGTTGTCGGTGAGAATCAACACAGTGCGGCCCGTGACCAGGTGTCAGAACGCTCTCAGAGCCTTGTGGATCGCCAACAGTTCGAGAGAGTTGATGTGGAGAAACAGCTCGTCGTCCATCCACCAGCCTCGGACCGGGAGATCTCCGGTGTGCGCTCCCCAGCCGAAGAGCAAGGCATCCGTCGTCACCGTGACCGACGGCCTGGGTTCACGGAATGGCATGCCTGACAGGAGATTCCTGTAAGACTGCCACCACAGGAGCGATCGGCGTACCTGTTGAGGCAGGCAGTATCAGTGGCACTGGTCGTCCCAGAGTGGATTGAAGGCCCTGACAAACCAGTGCTGGAGCGGCCAAGCGCGAAACCTGGAGAGGTAGGTTACGGCGGTGGTCGAGGCCATGTAGCCGAGGAGCTGTTGGATCCTCCTCGCTGGCATTGTCGAGGCCTCGAAGGCAGCGGAAGCCGCCCGACGAAGCGTCCGCGCCCTCTCGTCTGGAAGGAAGGCCCATGCCGATACCGAGTCGAGGGTCGCCCCCATGAAGTCGAGAACCCGAGTGGGCTCGAGATGGGACTTCTTGGGATTGACCCTGAGTCCGAGCCAAGTAAGAAGGGACAAAGTCCAATGAATGTCCCTGTACAGTTTCTGTTTGCAGGACACCACCAATAGCCAATCGTCCAGGTAAGGGTAGACGGAGACGCCCTTCATCCGCAGGAAGGACACGACTGGAGCCATGCACTTGGTGAATACCCGCGGTGCGGTGGAAAGTCCGAACTGCAGCACCCGGTACTGGTAGCTGGTGCCGTCGATCGCGAACCGAAGGTATCTCCTGTGCTGTGGGCGGATCGAGATGTGGAAATACGCGTTTTTGAGGTCTACGGACGCAAACCAGTCCTCTCGGTGGAGGGAGGGGAGGATCGATGGCAGCGTGACCATCTTGAACCTCTTGGGGCGGATGTATTCGTTCACCCCTCGGAGGTCTAGGATGGGCCGCAGGGATCCGTCCGCCTTCGGCAACGTGAAGTACCTCGAGTAGAAGCCGGTGATCTTGACTGAAGGTGGGAGCCTCTCGATTGCTCCCTTCTCGAGGAGGGACTGGACCTCTTCCGGTAGAGCCGAGCTGGCCGGGCTGCAATAGTAGACACCCCGTGGCAGAATAGCCTGGAACTTGATGGCGTACCCCAGGCGGATGATGGTAAGTACCCAGGAGTCCGCAGTGATCTCCCGCCAGCAGTCGAGGTGTCTGGCCAGACTCGAGTGGTGGAACAGTTCTACCAGAAGGGCAAAGGATGGCACGGGTGGAGTCCTGCGAAGGCCGTCAAAACCCGGACTTCGCTCCGGAGAATGACTTCTTGGACGACAAAGATGGGCGTCGTCTGGGAAGCTGCCTCGAAGCCGAAGACGTCGACGGCCTCGACGCGGTAAACTGCGGGGACCGCGGATGGTACGCTGATGAAGAGGAGGACCTTCTCCACGTAGGCCTCGGCTGGAAAGAGCGGCGGGACTGGGCAGGCTGGTTTATGCCCATCTTCTTCGCTGTCAGCCGGGCCTTGACGAGGTGATCCGTAGCCTCGTCAGTAGAGGTGTGGAAGAGCCCTTCGCCGTCGAACAGGAGGTCTTCAATCCGCCGACGGCTGTCCTCCTGAAGCCCGGAGGACCGGAGCCACGCATGGTGTCGGAGAGCTACGGCACCGACCATCGCCCTCGAGGTAGCCTCCACGGTGTGCCTCGAGGTGGCGATCTACCGTGTAGCCACCGCAACGGCCTCGCCAAAGATCTGTGTGGCTGAGACGCGTGACTCCTCCGGCAAGTCAGCAAGGAGTGGTGCGAGTCGGTCAAAGAGGTTCCGATGGTAGGCCGCGAGGCATGCCATCGTGTTCACCGTCCTGGCCACCAGGGACGATGCGGAATAGAACCTTCGGCCGAAGGCATCGAGCTTCCGTCCTTCACGGTCCGGAGAAGTGGTATGCGCTCGGTTGCCCCCTTTCGTTTGAGCCGACTCAACCATAATAGACTTCGGTACAGGGTGGTTGAAGAGGAACTCCACGTTCTCCTTCTGCGTCCTGTACAGATGCTGCAGCCTATGTGGGATAGGCTGTGCTGACGTCAGCTTGGCCCACGGCTGCTTCATCGCTTCCACCAGCGTTGGCAGGAACGGCAGCGGTGCGGTCGATGGTGGGCAGGCTTCCAAGTACTGGAAGACCGGGTCCTGGGCTTGCGGAGCAGGTTCGGTCACCTTTAGGCCAAGGGCTGTGGCCATCCGGAGAAAAACTGCCGAAAAATGGCGGACGTCCTCTGGTGCAGACTCCGGGCCTGGCTCCCCGAACCTCAGCGACAGGGATTCGTGAGAAGGAGTGCACTCAGCAGAGTCAGAGTCCAAGTCGTAAGAGTCGCCGGATGGTGATGGTGACTTCTCCTCCTCCTTCTCCTCGGCTGGCCTACGGGCCGGATGAGCCAGGGTGACAGCTGGAGCTGCAGGCTGCGTCGGTACCAATGCGGTCGATGTCGTGACCAGTATCAGAGTCACCTGCAGGGGCACGACCGCGGGCCTAGGTCGGTGTGCCGCCTGTGTGGTAGAAGTCGCAGCTACCGCCGGCTGGGCAACGGTGGGCTGTGGCGTCAGGCGGGTAGCTGTGGACATCGTCCGCGGTGGTGGAGAAACAGCCCTGTAGCAGAGTGAGGGCTCCGGTGACCGACGGCGACTCGGCGAACGACGCAGCGGTGACCTCTCATAGCGGGGGTAGTGAGCCTCCCGTGGTGGCGAGCGAGACTGACGATGAGGTGACCGGTACCTTGGATCTGGATGGTACCGGTCCCTGTAAGACGGCCAATACGAATAGTATGAGCCAGCCGGCTCATGCCACATCTGCTCCTGGGCATACCTTCCTAGGTAGACAGGAGAGTAGGCGCTCTCGCAGAAGCGACGCCTCTCCAGGCGCATCTCCCGATATCGCGGGGATGGAGGCCTGGCCCGCTGCTCCGGCGAGCGGGACTGGTCGCGTCGAGAGGCTGGGCGCTGCCAGACCACAGCCTCCTCTCGGAGTTGTGCCGAGGGTGGACGGCGACTCGGTGGAGTGATCTCCGCGATCACCTCGGGCGGTTGAGGCGAGGCTTGCACAGCCTGTTCCTCGTCTGACACCTCGAGGACTTCCTCTTCCTCCGGAGTCTCCTCTTCCTCAGGGAGCTCCATCAGTTGAGGTTCCTCGGCGCGCTGGGTGGGTGGTGGAGTCGGGGGTCGCACCACCGTCGGTGAAGAGCGCCGATTCTCCTTTCTTTTCTTCTTCTTCTTCTCCCCCAGGCCCTCGGTGGCGGGGCGCTTCTTCTGGGCCGCGGTCAACGGTCTGGAGGAGGAGGTTGAGGCCTGCGAGCCCGCAGGGTCCTCACGTGCCCGAGTTGCCGAGATCTTCGGTATCCTCAGCAACTTCATTATCTGTACCGAGTCCGGTACCGATACCGACAAGGTCGAGGGCATGGCAGCCACCGCTGCTGCCAAAGAAGAAGAGGACGGGCATTTCTCGGCCATCGTCTTGTGTCTCTGTGCGCGAAGAGACTCCTCCCAACAATGGGATTTAAGCCTTGCCGCCCTGTTGCGGAGAGTCTGGTGCGTGAACTCTCTGCAAATGGGACAGGCCTGAACGTTGTGCCCCTCACCCAAACAAATCAGGCACTTAGAGTGTCGGTCAGAGAGAGCGACCTTCCTTCCGCAAGAGGCGCAGTGTTTGAATAGAGCCGACATAAACCAGGCGCGAGGCAAGAAACAAGAAAACAAGAGTCCGAGAACGCCAAACACAGTCCGAGATCCGAAAACGTAGTCAAAGCCAGAAAAAAGGTCAAACCGATCAAGAAAGTACCAAGCCAAGTCCGAAATCCGTGAGGGGTAGTCAAAAGCCAAATCCGAAGTCGAAAAACACCAAAAGCAGAATCGAAAAGCAAGCCAACAAGCAGAACCTTCTGTACGCTGAGGCGGACAAGAAGAACCGAGGAGAGACCGTTAGTCGGCGGGAGGAGCATGCGCAGCACCGGCGTGAGGGAGGGGTTCCTGCCAAAGCTAACGAGCTCTAGAATCTTCCGAACGCTACCGCGCAGGCGCAAAAGCTCCTAATGTATGAGGCACAGAGACCACAAAGAAGAACTATGGAAATTTTCTCCCACAAACAATCTATCAGACTCCACTTTGTCATTCTCTTCATCCCCTGAAGAAACAAACTCCTTATCATCTTCCATATTAATGAACTCCACAGGAGATCCATCCTCTTCTTCACTATCTATCGCGTCCTGCCGCCTTCTACCTCGAGATTGGCCACTCCATTGTTCCATCTTCAGTTCTGAATCTCTACTGACCTTCCTTTTCTCTGATACAGAATGCTCCTTATTACTCTGCTCTTTTAGGCCATTCCCTCTTGACCTTCCATCTTGATTAATCTTCTCTTTGCAGACGGTTGCTCATCTGGAATCTGATCTAATTCCAATTCACTAATGTCCTATAAGATCTCAATATTACTTGTGAATCTTTGTAAATTCATTTGATTAATTTGATCTGGCATATTGGAATCTCTTAATAAATTAATCGTATTCCAAAGAGCCATTTGATACTGAAAATCAGTATCAAATATGTTTGAATTCATTTGTGGCACCTGGTCAGTTAATAAAGTTTGAACCTGTGTTTGCACTGCTTCCTTTACCACTTGATTTATATCTATATTTAATTTCTCTCTCGAGTGCCTGCTTATATCAGATGTCATTGTCATTGGTCATGTTATGTGTTGAAACTCAGGTCTTGTTTCCTTTAATTGTTCCTGTCTTTGACTTGGCACATTTGCAAACCAATTCTGCAAAAATGTTTTCAATTCAGACGTCATCTCAATAGGGTCCAGTGCTGGCAGAGGAGACTCGCTTGTGTGCGCCTGCATGTCTGCATGAATAGCTAACCCTCCTATTTCATTTTGCCCAGGCGCCATTAGAGCAGTGAGGCTGCACCCTTGCGTTCCCATCGCATTCCGCAGGAAGCCAGCTAGAAGCCACTGAGGCCATCTTAGAACCAGGAATTTCAAGATGGTGCCCGGGAGCCGAGATGGCAAGTTTTGTAGCTGCAGTGGCACTTTCAGAGAGCTTTTAGCCTCCACTCTTCTCTGATTTCTCCCCTTTTCTTTTTTCTATACTCCCTTTACCTGCTTCCTTTGCCTTCTGACTGTCTGAGGCTTGCTGTTCCTGCCCACCAACAAATCTTTATCTTGTCTGCCTCACTTTTGCTCGAACTCAAAAATATTTTTAAGTCTGCTCAATTCTCCTCATCCATGACATGCTGTACCATGGTCTTACGGACAATGTCACATCTTCCATTGTCCGTGGACCCACCGTGTAGCAGTTATCTGGACAGAATTGTGTTTTTTGCTGTCCCAACCCAGTGGCACAGTGGTATTCAGGATGGAATCATCTTTTGATATTTTGCAGCTTGTAAAAGCTTTCTCTGTTGACTGGGATGTTTTTTCTTTTTCTTTCTTTGAAGTCTTTCCTTTTCTCTCTGATTCCTGCTCCATAACTAATAAAAACTAATGTACTGGATAGGGATAAAACACATCTAGCTGACACACGGGAGCAAAAACTGACCAGATAGGGACTGGGGCTTAACGGAAAAAACTGTTTACAACGAAGACGGCTGCTGCATCGGCTGGCACGGTGATCAAAACCCAAATGTGGTGGATTGTTCCTCCTGTCATCTCCAGAAAGTCCTCCACAAAGCACCCTTTGGTAAACCTCTTCAGCCTCATTTTGAGCCTGGATGCTGCCAAGGGCCACAGGCTTTTAAGACTAGCAATGCTTCCCTTTGGTGTCAGGTTATCTTCAGCAGACCATGGTGGGGTGCAGGCTTGTTATGGTTTAATCTGCTGCTGCCACTATTCCATAGTATCATGCTTGGTTTTTTTCATCGCTCATTGAATATTATTTTAGGGATCTTAGCTACACCCTGCTTTATCATGGCTTTTGATGATAAAATGCAGACTCTAAACCTTCTGAAGAGCAGCCTGGAAGCCAGATCAGACCAACGCAGTCGTCCCTCTGCATTCGTGGGTATGACCTCCTTGAATCCAATTAATTGTAAGCACGCCTGCACCCCCCCCCCCGCAATTCCCATGCATTTTGCCTCTTCGTGAAGAACACACGCTGAGGCAAAAAAGAAGCTAAGTTGGGGGAAGCCTTTGTGCAAGTTCTCCGCACCGGGACAGAATGCATAGGAAGGGGAGTGGGCGCTTTGGAGGGAGAAGAAAGACTTGTGCAAGCATGGGAAGTGGGGTGCCCTGAAGAGAATGGGAGGAGAAGTAGAAGTGAGTTATTCACAGTTTTTCCACTTCTGCAAGGGTTCTGTGCCCCAAGCCCTCAGGGAAGTGGAGGCGCCATGGTACATCTCTGATCCAACATTCTCTTCCAAAGTGGTCAAGAAGCTGCCTCTGGGAAGCCCACCAACGGGACATGGTTAGCTCAGCCTTCATCCACGTACCCCCCGCAACCCTATGTACTGCCTCAGGGAGTGGAAATGACATGTGGCCATCTCGACTTGCCGCCACTGGTGAGCTTCCCCCCAGTGATTTCTCTAACCCTTCTGAAAGCCCCTCAAGCTGGCACACACCACTGTCTTCTGGCTGTGAATCCTGCTGGCTAACTGCCTGCAGCATGGAGATACCCTTCCTATTACCTCCTTCCCCTCTCCAGCTTCAGACTCCACACATACATGGCACCCATACAGAGAGAGAGAGAGCAATCCCTCTCTTTCTTTCTGCCTTTCACCATTTCGTACCCCTCTGCCACAGCTCTGCTCACCGTTTTTTCCAAGCAGCCTCGAACTTTGCACCCTCTCCTCTGCACAGGGCAATGGCCTGTCCCCTCAGCTGGTTCGCTTCCCCTCTCCCATACCTGCTCCAGCTCCTTCCCAAATAATCCAGGCCCACCATGAATGGGCTAGACTGGGCCTGGGGCAGCCATAGTTCAAAGTTCAGTTCCACCACTGGGCTTCTCAGCAGGCAGTGACTTTGGGCTAACCGCACCCTCAGCCTCACCTCCCCACCGGGATGGGTTGGGGGCACACATGCACCATCTGTATTCCGGGGGGCAGCACAAGCAGCCTCGCTGGGCCCTTCTCAGCTCCTTCTGAACTTGTCCTGTTTCTAAAGCTTTTGCAAATACCTTCTAGTTTTGCATGTTGTGGAATGTTCCCCTGACCACTACTCACACACCAAGGACAACCAGCTGTGCAAGGCGGACGGCACCCCACACCAAGTGCCCCTCAGGTCCCCAGCCCACTGTGACCATGCTCACCAATTCAGCCTTTGTCCCAGGCGAGCAGCATCACGGTCCTTCTGTGGCTGCTGTGGGCAGTGGGTGTGAGGAGAGGACTGCTGGAAGGGTGGCTGGAGGTGGCTGCTGCAGCAAAGAACACAAAAGCACAAGCAGCACACTAAAACTGGGGCACCGTGTGTCAAGAAATGACTGTACGCTCACTCCTCAGTGAAGGCTCCTCCATGCACACAAGGCCTCTCACCTCTGCAAAAACTCTGACTCAGAGCCTGAGTCCTCCTGTCCCAGCTGAAGGCAGCCTGTCCGCTGGTGCTTCCCTCTCAAGGCCGTGGAAGTCAACAGAGGGGTCCGCAGGCTGCTTCTACTGCTGGAGGGGAGGCTGCCGCCCTGGTGCTCAGAAGACTCTGGAAAAGCAGAGCAAGCCAGGCAGTTTCCAACAGCAGATCCGCCACAGCACAATTGGCTCCCTCCCTACCCAGCCACAGAGCCCACAAAGGCACACGCTCTCTTTTCTCTCCCTCATTCTCTCTCACACACACACAGAGACACACACGAGGGGGGTCCCATCCACTCCAGGTGGCACATCTCATTCGCCCACCATCCAGACGTCTCCTCTTGGTGGCTGATCTGGGCCTCCCTTTGGCCTCCAAACTCGGCTGGGCAGCTGCCTCCTCTTGGGGGCTCAGGGAACGCAAGTACACCAGGAAGGAGGCCCAGTGGGGCCCCTCGGTCTGCCCAGAGAAGAGGTGGGCCTCACGAATCTTCTTCAGATAAGAGGAGCTGAAAGGGGAAAAGAACAGGTTGCTTACCTGTAACTGTGGCTCTTCGAGTAGTCATCTGTGCTCTCATACATTAGGAGCTTTCGCGCCTGCGCGGTAGCGTGCGGAAGATTCTAGAGCTCGTTAGCTTTGGCGGGAACCCCTCCCCCACTCCGGTGCTACGCATGCTCCTCCCGCCGACTAACGGTCTCTCCTCAGTTCTGGTCCGCCGAAGCAGATGGGACCTGAAAAAAAGGGGAAGGCAGGGCGGGGATGTACAAGGGCACAGATGACCACTCGAAGAACCAGTTACAGGTAAGCAACCTGTTTCTTCTTCGTGGTTTCTGTGGCTGGTACATTAGGGGACTATGTAGCTTAAAAGTAGGATGGTGGGTCAGGTCCCAGATCCTAGAGCACAGAAGACAGCACAGCACATCCGAACCGGGCATCTCTCCTGGAACGGCAGTCGAGCCTGTAGTGGCGCACGAAGGTCGACGGCTGGGACCAGGTCGCCACGCGGCAGAGTTCCGACAGGTCGACGCCTCGCAGGAGGGCAGCAGATGTCGCCACGGCCCTGATGGAGTGGGCCTGAAGCAGGCCTGGCGGAGGCTTCTTGGCAAGCTCGTAGGCCAGGTGAATAGTCTGTACCACCCACTTAGAGAAGCGCTGGGTGGATACCTTGTGGCCTCTCCGGTGCCTGCCATAACAGACAAACAGGCGGGGTGTGTCTGTCTGTAGGCCGCAGTCCTGTCTTTGTAAAAAGCCAGCACCTGACGAACGTCCAGGAAGTGGAGGGACTGCTCCAGAGGTGTTGTCAGGTCAGGGTAGAAGGCCGGCAGGATGATGTCCTGGCTCAGGTGGAAGCTGGACACCACCTTCGGCAGGAAGGAGATGTCAGGCCGGAGGACCACCTTGTCACGATGAAAGACCAAGTATGGTTCATCGCACCGTAGCGCCGTCAACTCTCCCGCCCGCCTGGCAGAGGTGACGGCCACTAGGAACGCAGTCTTCATCGCGAGCAGCCTGTCGTCCGTCGTGGTCATGGGCTCGAAGGGTGGCCTCGTCAGCTGGGACAGCACCAACGACAGTGACCACGGTGGTAGCGGCAGCGATCCCGGCGGGTAGAGATACTGTAGGCCCTTCAGTAACTGCTTGACGGTACCATCCCTGAAGAACGCGGCCAATGGGGATTGTGCTGGCTGGTATGCTACGATTGTGTCGAGGTAGACCTTGAGTGACAGGAAGACCAGGCACTGTTGCCGGAGATGAAGGAGGAAGTGAAGCATGGTACGCAGGGTGACACGCGATACCGGCTCCCGACGTTCCTCGGCGAAGGCCACGAAACGCTGCCACTTGTACTGGTAGTTCCTTTGTGTGGATACCCTCCTAGGTGTGGTCAAGATGTTCCCAATGGCCAGGTTGTCTAGGGCGATATCCTCCAGGCATGGAGGACCAACACCGCCAGGTCCGGGTGCAACATCAGTCCGTTGGGAGTGGGACAGCAGGTCCAGTACCGTGGGAAACCTGAGAGTCCTGCCCCAGGAAGCCTCGAACAGGGCTCCGAACCAGTGCTGCCTTGGCCAGTACGGTGCCACGAGGATCGCGTGCGTCCGGTCCGCGATGATCTTCGCGATCACGCGGCCCAGGAGCGGGAACGGAGGGAAGGCGTAGATCAGCCCTTCATCCCACGGAAACTGGAACGTGTCGCCGATGGAGTGGCGATCGTGGCCAGCCCTCGAGCAGAATAGACCGCAGTTCGCGTTCAGGCTGGTTACGAAGAGGTCGATGGTCAGCTCGCCTCATCAGTCCCGAAGCATCCGGAAAGTCTCGTTGGACAAGGACCACTCGTGGTGGGAACTGGTGTCCCTGCTGAGGGCGTTGGCTGTGGTGTTCTCCTGCACCGCCAGGTGAACCACCACAGGGTGTATCCAGGGCGGGACACACTAGTTCCAGAGGTTGAGGGCGATGCCCAGCAGCATGGTGGAGTGTGTCCCTCCTTGCCTGTTCACGTTGCAGACCACCATCGTGTTGTCTGTGAGGATCAATACTGTGCGGCCCGTGACCAAGTGTCGGAACGCTCTCAGGGCCTTGTGGATCGCCAGCAGCTCGAGAGTGTTGATGTCGAAGAACAGCTCGTTGTCCATCCACCAGCCTCGGACCCGGAGATCCCCGGTGTGCGCTCCCCAGCTGAAGAGTGAGGCATCCGTTGTTACTGTGACCGACGGCCTGGGTTCGCGGAACAGCATCCCTGACAGGAGAATCCTGTACAACTGCCACCACAAGAGCGCTCGGCGTACCTGTTGGGGCAGGCGGTATCGGTGGCGCTGGTCGTCCCAGAGTGGATCGAAGGCCCTGACGAACCAGTGCTGGAGTGGCTGAGCGCGTAACCTGGAGAGGTAGGTTACGGCGGTGGTCGAGGCCATGTAACCGAGGAGCTGTTAGATTCTCCTCACTGACATCGTCTAGGTCTTGAAGACAGTGGACGCCGCCCGACAAAGCATCTGCACCCTCTTGTCCGGTAGGAAGGCCCTCGCCGATACCGACTCGAGGGTCACCCCGATGAAGTCGAGAACCCGGGTGGGCTCAAGATGGGACTTCTTGGGGTTGACCCTGAGTCCGAGCCGAGTGAGAAGAGACAAAGTCTGATGAATGTCCCTGTACAGTTTCTGTTTGCTGGACGCCACCAATAGCCAATCACACAGGTAAGGGTAGACGGAGCTGCACTTCGCCCGCAGGAAGGACAAGACTGGAGCCATGCACTTGGTGAATACCCACGGTGCGGTGGAAAGTGCGAACGGCAGCACTCGGTACTGGTAGCTGGAGCCGTTGATCGCGAACCGAAGGTATCTCCTGTGCTGCGGGCGGATCGAGATGTGGAAATAGGTGTCTTTGAGGTCTATGGATGCAAACCAGTCCCCTCGACGAAGGAAGGGGAGGATCGAAGGCAGTGTGACCATCTTGAACCTCTTGGGGCGGATGTATTCGTTCACCCCTCGGAGGTCTAGGATGGGCCGCAGGGATCCGTCCGCCTTCGGCACCGTGAAGTACCTCGAGTAGAAGCCTGTGGTCTTCGCTGAAGGCGAGAGCCTCTCGATTGCACCTTTCTCGAGGAGGGACTGGACCTCTTCTGGTAGAGCCAAGCTGGCCGGGGTGGAATAGTAGACACCCCGTGGCGGAATAGCCTGGAACTCGATGGCGTACCCCAGGTGGATGATGGTAAGTACCCAGGAGTCTGCAGTGATCTCCCGCCAGCAGTCGAGGTGCCTGGCCAGGCTCGGGTGGTGGAACAGTTCTACCGGAAGGGCGAAGGATGGCACGGGTGGAGTTCTGTGAAGGCCATCAAAACCGGGACTTCGCTCTGGAGGGCGACTTCTTGGATGACAAAGATGGGCGTCGTCTGGGAAGCCTCCTCAAAGTCAAAGACGTTGATGGCCTCGACGCGGTCGACTGCGGCTGGTACGCCGATGATGAGGAGGACCTCCACGTAGGCCTCAGCTGGAAGGAGCAGCAAGACTGGGCAGGCTGGATGATACCCATCTTCTTCACTGTCAGCCAGGCCTTGATGAAGTGATCCATGGCCTCGCCGGTGGAGGTGTGGAAGAGCCCTTTGCCGTCGAACGGAAGATCTTCAATCCGTCAACGGCTGTCCTCCTGAAGCTCAGAAAACCTGAGCCACGCATGGTGTCGGAGGGCTAAGGTACCGACCATAGCCCTCGAGGTAGCCTCCACGGCGTGCCTCGAGGTGGTGATCTGCTGTGTAGCCACCGCAACGACCTCGCCAAACATCTGTGTGGCTGAGACGCGTGACTCCTATGGCAGGTCAGCAAGGAGTGGAGTGAGTTGGTCAAAGAGGTTCCGATGGTAGGCCGCGAGGCATGCCATCGTGTTCACCGTCCTGGCCACCAGGGATGATGCCGAACAGAACCTTCGGCAAAAGGCATCGAGCTTCCGTCCTTCACGGTCCGGAGGAGTGGTATGCGCCCGATTACCTCCTTTTGTTTGGGCCAACTCAACCACAATAGAGTTTGGTACAGAATGATTCAAGAGAAACTCTACGTTCTCCTTCTGGGTCCTGTAGAGATGCTCCAGCCTATGTGGAATAGGCTGCGCTGACGCTGGCTTCACCCACAGCTGTTTCAATGCTTCGACCAGGATTAGCAGGAACAGCAGCGGCGCAGTCGATGGTGGGCGGGCTTCCAAGTACTGGAAGACCGGGTCTTGAGCTTGTGGAGCAGGTTCGGTCACCTTGAGGCCAAGGGCTGTGGCCATCCGGAGGAGGATCACGGAAAATTGGCGTACGTCCTCCGGTGCTGACTCCGGGCCTGGCTCCCCGAACCCCAGCGGCAGGGATTCGTGAGAAGAAGGGGTGGACTCAGCGGAGTCGGAGTCCAAGTTGTAAGAGTTGCCAGATGGTTATGGCGACCTCTCTGCCTCCTTCTCCTCGGCCGTCCTATGGGCCGGAGGTGCCAGGGTGACTGCTGGAGCTGCAGGCTGTGTCGGTGCCGGTGCGGCCAATGCCGTGGCCAGCATCGGAGTCACCTGCAGGGGCACAACCGCGGGTCTAGGGCGGTGTGCTGCCTGCATGGTAGATGTCGCAGCTACCGCTGGCTGGACCACGGTGGGCTGCGGCGTCGGGCGGGTAGCTGTGGTCATCGTCCGCGGGGTGGAGAAACAGCCCTGTAGCGGGGTGAGGGCTCCCGGGACCGACGATGACTCGGCGAACGACGCAGCGGTGACCTCTCATAGCGGGGGTAGTGAGTCTCCTGCGGTGGTAAGCGAGACCAGCAACGAGGTGACCAGTACCTTGGATCTGGATGGTATCGGTCCTTGTATGACGGCAAATAAGAATAGTATGAGCCGGCTAGCTCGTGCCACACCTGCTCCTGGGTGCACCTTCCTAGGTAGGCAGAAGAATAAGCGCTCTCACCCGATATCGCGGGGATGGAGACCTGGCCCGCTGCTCCGGCGAGCGGGACTCGTCACGTCGAGAGACTGGGCGCTGCCTGACCACAGCCTCCTCTCGGCGTTCTGCCGAGGGTGGACGGCGACTCGGCGGAGTGATCTCAGCGATCAGCTCAGGCGGCTGAAGGGGCGAGGCCTGCATGACCTGCTCCTCGTCCAACATCTTGAGGATTTCCTCTTCCTCCGGAGGCTCCTCTTCCTCAGGGAGCTCCATCGGTTGAGGTTCCTCGGCGGGCTGGGTGGAGTCAGGAGTCGCACCACCGTCCCTGAAGAGCGCCGCTTCTCCTTTCTCTTCTTCTTTTTCTTCTCCCCCACACCCTCGGTGGCGGGGCACTTCTTCTGTGCCGCGGTAAGCCGCCTGGAGGAGGAGGAGGCCTGCGAGCCCGCAGGGTCCTCACATGCCCGAGTTGCCGAGACCTTCGGTATCCTCGGCAACTTCATCATCGGTACCAAGCCCGGTACCGATACCGATGAGGTCGAGGGCACGGCAGCCGTGCTGCCGAAGAAGAAGAGGAGGGCGGGCGTTTCTCGGCATCTTCTCGGGTCTCTGAACATGAAGAGATTCCTCCCAACAGTGGGATTAAGCCTTGCCGCCCTGTTACAGAGAATCTGGTGTGTAAACTCTCTGCAAATAGGGCAGGCCTGAATGTTGTGCCTCTCACCCAAACAAATCAGGCACTTAAGAGTGTTGGTCAGAGAGAGCGACCTTCCTTCCACAGGAAGCACAGCGTTTGAAGAGAGCCGACATAAACCGAAGGCAAGGCAAAAAAGAGAGGGTCTGAGAACACGAAACACAGTCCGAGATCAGAAATCGTCGTCAAAAGCCAGAACAAGGTCAAAACCGATCGAGAAAGTACCAAGCCAAGTCCAAAATCCAAGAGGAGTAGTCAAAAAGCCAAATCTGGTCAAAAAACACCAAAAGCACAATAAGAAAAGCAAGCCAACAAGCAGAACCTTCTGTACGCTGAGGCGGACAAGAAAGAACTGAGGAGAGACCGTTAGTCGGCGGGAGGAGCGTGCACAGCACCGGCGTGGGGGAGGGGTTCCCGCCAAAGCTAACGAGCTCTAGAATCTTCCGAACGCTACCGTGCAGGCGCAAAAGCTCCTAATGTATGAGGCACAGAGACCACGAAGAAGAAAATCCCAATCTTAACTTCAGTGGAATGGGAAAGGGGGGCAAAGACAACCACCCCCACAGCACACTCTTCTTTCTGCATCCAGCCACTCACAGCAGGGCTTTGTCGGGATGCATCAGCCGGGGGGAGAATTCACTCAGCAGCTCCAAAAAGGGAAGGTTGACCAGACCTAGGTGGGCACTGGGGGAGGCCACCTCCTGGAAGGCAAACTTGATCCCAGCCCTGGAAATAGGAGAGAAAGAGAAATACAGGGCAGCAGCAGCAAAAAAATGTTTTCTCAAACGTCAGCCACTGCACTACCACCTCCAGGGGCTCTTCATTCCCAGACCAGACCCTGTGGAAAGGCACCCCTCTCACTTGTGCAGAGTGACCAAGGCCGGGCGATTCTGGAGCTGGTGCAGCCCAAAGAGCAGAGAGAATCGTCGGGCCAAATCCCGGATCTCCAGGAAGGCTGCCGAGTCCACACATCCCAGTCCCTGCTCCAGGAGCAGCTGAGTCAGCAGCTGGAGGAGGAGAAAGAGGAAGAGGAGAGCTTCCCTTCAGCCACTAGCAATACACACACTTGCCTAGTCACTTCAAGAACCCCTTTCGCCCATTACCTGCTGCAGGCTGAGGAGCAGTGTGTGAGCCCATTCCATCCGGTCAATCTGGCGGGCCCGGTTCAGGGTCTCTTTGATGATGTCCCCATAGTCGTTGTAAAACTGATACCAGAGATGGTACAGAGAATAAAAGAATGAGTCAAAAGACAATGATTCCCCAGGAGGTTTCTTTTCCTTTGCAGCCAGAAGCCATGCAGCTCTGTGGCCCACCTTGTCCGCAGTCACAGTGGCAGAGGGAAATAAATCTGGCAGCTGGGCCCATGGGAAGGGGGCAAGAAAGCTCTCCTCTCAAGCACTGGCCTCTTTTCTTACCAGTATAACCTGTTCAGAACGGCCCATTGTGCAGCTGAGGCCAAGTCAAGAGAGAAGGCCCGCAGAGGTAGCCAGGGTGATGACAGGACAGGACTGGACAACTACCCAGTAAAGGAGGCTGGGAGGCTGCACCAGCCCAGACAGGACAAAATCTAGGAGGGTATCCCCCACCATAAGGTGTTGCCACGTGTTGATTTTTATTGGCCTTACAGTCAAAATGCCCTCTTACTCCCTAGGGATCAACTTCAGGATGCTAGGGGCCACCACTGGCCTGCTTTCAGTCAGGAAGTAAGCTGGAAATCAACTTCCGTTTTACTTCCTGCTTGGAAAAAAAGGTCTCTCTCTCTCTCTCAGATCTAGACCATGGGGATATTTCATGCATGCATACACAGATAAATAAAAATTGAAAGGGGGGCTGTTGCTTAGCAGCCTTTTGCTTAGCTCTGTTCTAAGGGAGGCACATGAGCCATGTGGGCCTTGAAGCCAGAGAAAAAAACCCTCCGGCAGGAACCAAGCTGCTCAGATGGCATACCTCACAAAATCAATAGCTTTGTGCCTGTGCCACAGAATGAAGGCCTCGCGTGTCCTATTGCCAATCCACTCTGCAGACAGCTGCCTGGAGGATAGGAGCCACTTACTCAGAGTGAGTCAGGTGCAAGGAGGGCTTCCTTCCAGGGTTTGTAAGGAACTCATCTTTTGGTCAGGAGACAGCTGATCGGGGAGCAGGGGAGGAAAACTGCTTGAGGAAAATTTCTGACCCAGGAAAAACCAAGACTTACTCTACTCTGGTTTTCCTGACCATCATCCTGGAGATCCAAAGGCTGGGCACAAGACCTACAGGACTGTTAACCAGGAGCTGGGGATGAATTCAGGGTGCTTGGGTTACCTGGAGCAATGGTAGGGAAATCTATGACTGGCTGCTGATGGCAAGAGATTCAGACCAACAGGGTGACAGAACTGCCTCTCTCAGCCTGGACAGATGTTTGGACCTTCACCCACCTGGATCCAACTGTTGGTATCTGAGCAATTTGGAAGAGAAGCTGTCTGTCCCCATAGAAATGGGACAAAGTTCCCTCCCCAGGGACAGTAATCCCTTGGGAATCCCTTCTGTGCGTCATATGGCTTGGGCAGATACAGGGAGTGGTTACTTGCCGGAGTTGGGGAGAAAATCCCAACAGACCGGGTGGGGATGTCCCAGTCTTCCAGATGGGTTCTCCTGCAGAGATCATTCCTTCTGCTCCACTGATTGCAAACACAGTGTTGGAGGAAAAGCAACGGGGGCTCTTTCAGCCATTGCTGGTTAGGAAACTGCATTCCCAAAGAGGTCACAGCATCACAGAATGATGTTTAGCACATGACGTGCCTTGGGCAGGGAAGGAAGGAGGAAGGCCTTTCTGGACATGGATACAAATGGATGCTACGAAGGCAGAAATGGGTGACTCCTGGGCTCATGGAGGGAGAGGTGCTCATGTGGAAGGCGGAACTGCATGTTGTTGGCTACCTCCTGCAGCACAAGCCTCCTGCAGTTCTGAGCGATGGAAACAGTGCTCATGGGTATGCCAGGCCCATGACTCCAAGGCCTGAGGATTGTTCTTTCTCTGTCAGAGTCACTGACAACAAAGAGCGGTAGGAGAAGGCAAAGACCAGAAAGAACAGGTTGCTTACCTGTAACTGTGGTTCTTCGAGTGGTCATCTGTGCCCTCGTACATTAGGAGCTATCGCGCCTGAGCGGTAGCGTTCGGAAGATTCTGGAGCTCATTAGCTTTGGCGGGAACCCCTCCCCCACGCCGGTGCTGTGCATGCTCCTCCCGCCGACTAACGGTCTCTCCTCAGTTCTGGTCCGCCGAAGCAGATGGGACCTGAAAAAGAGGAGAAGGCAGGGCGGGGATGTATGAGGGCACAGATGACCACTCCCAAGAACCACAGTTACAGGTAAGCAACCTGTTCTTCTTCTTCGTGGTCTCTGTGCCTCATACATTAGGAGACTGTGTAGCTTACCAGTAGGATGGTGGGTCAGGTCCCAGATCCTAGAGCACAGAAGACAGCACAGCACGTCCAAACCGGGCATCTCTCCTGGAAAGGCAGTCGAGCCTGTAGTGGCGCACGAAGGTCGACGGCTGGGACCAGGTCGCCACGCGGCAGAGTTCCGACAGGTCGACGCCTCGCAGGAGGGTAGCAGATGTCGCCACGGCCCTGGTGGAGTGGGCCCGAAGCAGATCTGGCGGAGGCTTCCTGGCAAGCTCGTAAGCCAGGTGAATAGTCTGTACCACCCACTTAGAGAAGCGCTGGGTGGATACCTTGTGGCCTCTCCGGTGCCTGCCATAACAGACAAACAGGCGGGGTGTGTCTGTCTGTAGGCTGCAGTCTTGTCCTTGTAAAAGGCCAGCGCACGACGCACGTCCAGGGAGTGGAGGGATCGCTCCAGAGGTGTCGTCCGGTCCGGGTAGAAGGCCGGCAGGATGATGTCCTGGCTCAGGTGGAAGTTGGACACCACCTTCGGCAAGAAGGAGATGTCAGGCCGGAGGACCACCTTGTCACAATGAAAGACCAAGTATGGTTCATCGCACCGTAGCGCCGTCAACTCTCCCGATCGCCTGGCAGAGGTGACGGCCACTAGGAACGCGGTCTTCATCGCGAACAGCCTGTCGTCCGTTGTGGCCATGGGCTCGAAGGGCGGCCTCGTCAGCTGGGACAGCACCAACGACAGCGACCACGGTGGTAGCGGCGGCGATACAGGCAGGTAGAGGTGCTGCAGGCCCTTCAGGAACTGCTTGACGGTACCGTTCCTGAAGAGCGCGGCCGACGGGGATCGTGGCGGCTGGTATGCCACGATCGCGGCGAGGTAGACCTTGAGCGAAGGGAGGGCCAAGCCCTGTTGCCGGAGATGGAGGAGGAAGTGGAGCACGGTACGCAGGGTGACAGGCGATACCGGCTCTCGACGTTCCTCGGCGAAGGCCACGAATCGCTGCCACTTGTAGTGGTAGTTAATTCACGTGGACTCCTTCCTGGTCGCGGTCAAGACATTCCCGATGGCTGGGTCATCTAGGGCGATATCCTCCAGGCATGGAGGGCCAACACCACCAGGTCAGGGTGCAACACCAGTCCGTTGGAGTGGGACAGCAGGTCCGGTACCGTGGGAAACCTGAGAGTCCTGCCCTGGGTGGCCTCGATCAGGGGTCCCAACCAGTGCTGCCACGGCCAGTACGGTGCCACGAGGATCGCGTCCGCCCGGTCTGCGATGATCTTCGCGATCACGCGGCCCAGAAGCGGGAACGGAGGGAAGGTGTAGATCAGCCCTTTGTCCCATGGAAACTGAAACGCGTCACCGATGGAGCAGCGATCGTGGCCGGTCCTCAAGCAGAACAGGCGGCACTTCGCGTTCTGGCTAGTCGCGAAGAGGTCGATGGTCGGCTCGCCCCGTCGGTCCCGAAGCATCCGGAAGGCCTCATCGGACAGGGACCACTCGTGGTGGGAAGTGGTGTCCCTGCTGAGCGCGTCCGCCGTGGTGTTCTCCTGCCACGCCAGGTGAACCGCCACAGGATGTATCCTGAGCGGGACGCACCAGTTCCGAAGTTCGAGTGCGATGCCCAGCAGCGTGGTGGAGTGCGTCCCTCCTTGCCTGTTCACGTAGAAGACCGCTGTCGTGTTGTCGGTGAGGATCAACACAGTGCGGCCCGTGACCAGGTGTCGGAACGCTCTCAGGGTCTTGTGGATCGCCAACAGTTCAAGAGAGTTGATGTGGACGAACAACTCGTCATCCATCCACCAGACTCGGACCCGGAGATCCCCGGTGTGCGCTCCCCAGCAGAAGAGCGAAGCATCCGTCGTTATCGTGACCGACGACCTGGGTTCGCGGAACGGCATGCCTGACAGGAGGTTCCTGTACGACTGCGAGCAATCAGCGTACCTGTTGGGGCAGGCGGTATCGGCGGCGCTGGTCGTCCCAGAGTGGATTGAAGGCCCTGACGAACCAGTGCTGGAGCTGCCGGGCACGTAACCTGGAGAGGTAGGTTACGGCGGTGGTCGAGGCCATGTAGCCGAGGAGCTGTTGGATCCTCCTCGCTGACACCGTCGAGACCTCGAAGGCAGCGGACGCCACCCGACGAAGCGTCCGCGCCCTCTCGTCTGGGAAGAAGGCCCTCGCCGATACCGAGTCGAGGGTCGCCCCCATGAAGTCGAGAACCTGAGTGGGCTGAAGATGGGACTTCTTGGGGTTGATCCTGAATCCGAGCCGAGCGAGAAGGGACAAAGTCCAAAGAATGTCCCTGTACAGTTTCTGTCTGCAGAACGCCACCAATAGCCAATCATCCAGGTAAGGGTAGACGGAGACGCCCCTCGTCCGCAGGAAGGACACGACCGGAGCCATGCACTTGGTGAACACCCGCGGTGCGGTGGACGGCACCCGGTACTGGTAGCTGGTGCCGTTGATCACGAACCGAAGGTATCTCCTGTGCTGCGGGCGGATCAAGATGTGGAAATAGGCGTCTTTGAGGTCTATGGATGCAAACCAGTCCCCTCGACGAAGGAAGGGGAGGATCGAAGGCAGTGTGACCATCTTGAACCTCTTGGGGCGGATGTATTCGTTCACCCCTCGGAGGTCTAGGATGGGCCGCAGGGATCCGTCCGCCTTCGACACCGTGAAGTACCTCGAGTAGAAGCCGGTGGTCTTGGCTTAAGGCGGGAGCCTCTCGATCGCTCCGTTCTCGAGGAGGGACTGGACCTCTTGCAGTAGAGCCGAGCTGGCCGGGGTGCAATAGTAGACACCCCGTGGCGGAATAGCCTGGAACTCGATGGCGTACCCCAGGCGGACGATGGTAAGTACCCAGGAGTCCGCAGTGATCTCCCGCCAGCAGTCGAGGTGCCTGGCCAGGCTCGGGTGGTGGAACAGTCCTACCGGAAGGGCGAAGGATGGCACGGGTGGAGTCCTGCGAAGGCCGTCAAAACCCGGACTTCGCTCCGGAGGACGACTTCTTGGATGAGGAAGATGGGTGTCGTCTGGGAAGCCTCCTCGAAGCCGAAGAGGTCGACAGCGTCGACGCGATTGACCGCGGGGACCGCGGCTGGTACACCGATGAAGAGGAGGACCTTCTCTACGTAGGCCTCGGCTGGAAAGAGCGGCGGGACTGGGCAGGCTGGTTTATGCCCATCGTCTTCGCTGTCAGCCGGGCCTTGACGAGGTGATCCACAGCCTTGTCGGTGGAGGTGTGGAAGAGCCCTTCGCCGTCGAACGGTAGGTCTTCAATCCGCCGACGGCTGTCCTCCTGAAGCCCGGAGGACCGGAGCCACGCGTGGCATCAGAGAGCTACGGCACCGACCATCGCCCTCGAGGTAGCCTCCACAGCATGCCTCGAGGTGGCGATCTGCCGTGTAGCCACCGCAACGGCCTCGCCAAAGATCTGTGCGGCTGAGGCGCATGACTCCTCCGGCAAGTCAGCAAGGAGTGGAGCGAGTCCGTCAAAGAGGTTCCGATGGTAGGCCGCGAGGCATGCCATCGTGTTCACCGTCCTGGCCACCAGGGACGATGCGGAATAGAACCTTCGGCCGAAGGCATCGAGCTTGCGTCCTTCATGGTCCGGAGGGGTGGTATGTGCTCAGTTGCCTCCTTTCGTCTGAGCCAACTCAACCACAATAGAGAGATTGAAGAGAAACTCCGCGTTCTCCTTCTGTGTACTGTACAGATGCTCTAGCCTATGTGGATAGGCTGTGCTGACGCCAGCTTCACCCACGGCTGCTTCATCGCTTCCACCAGGGTTGGCAGGAACGGCAGCGGTGCGGTCGACGGTGGGTGAGCTTCCAAGTACTGGAAGACCGGGTTCTGGGCTTGTGCAGTAGGTTCGGTCACCTTCAGGCCAAGGGCTGTGGCCATCCAGAGGAGGATCGCCGAAAACTGGCGTACGTCCTCCGGTGCAGACTCCGGGCCTGGCTCTCCGAACCCCAGCGGTGGGGATTCGTGAGAAGAAGGGGTGGACTCAGCAGAGTCAGAGTCTGAGTCATAAGAGTCGCCGGATGGTGATGGCGACCTCTCCTCCTCCTTCTCCTCGGCCGGCCTACGGGCCGCGGGTGCCAGAGTGATAGCTGGAGCTGCAGGCTGCGTCGGTACCGATACGGCCGATGTTGTGACCGGTATCAGAGTCACCTGCAGGGGCAAGACCGCGAGCCTAGGTCGGTGTGCCGCCTGCGTGGTAGAAGTCTCAGCTACCGCCGGTTGGGCAACGGTGGGCTGTGGCGTCAGGCGGGTAGCTGTGGACGTGGTCTGCGGTGGTGGAGAAACAGCCCTGTAGCGGGGTGAGGGCTCTGGGGACCGATGGCGACTTGGTGAACCTCTCATAGCGGTGACCTCTCATAGTGGGGGTAGTGAGCCTCCCGTGGTGGCGAGCGAGATCGGCGACGAGGTGACCAGTACCTTGGATCTGGATGGTACCGGTCCCTGTAAGACGGCCAATATGAATAGTATGAGCCGGCCAGCTCGTGCCACACCTGCTCCTGGGCGTACCTCCCAAGGTAGGCAGGAGAGTAGGCGCTCTCGCCCGAGCGACGCCTCTCCAGGCGCATCTCCTGATATTGCGGGGATGGAGGCCTGGCCCACTGCTCCGGCGAGTGGGACTGGTCGCGTCGAGAGGTTGGGCGCTGCCTGACCACAGCCTCCTCTCGGCGTTCTGCCGAGGGTGGACGGTGACTCGGTGGAGTGATCTCCGCGATCAGCTCGGGAGGTTGAGGAGGCGAGGCCTGCACGGCCTGTTCCTTGTCCGACACCTCGAGGACTTCCTCTTCCTCCGGAGTCTCCTCTTCCTCAGGGAGCTCCATGAGTTGAGGTTCCTTGGCGGGCTGGGTGGGTGGTGGAGTCGGGGGTCGCAACACCGTCAGTGAAGAGTGCCGCTTCTCCTTTCTTTTCTTCTTCTTTTTCTCCCCCAGGCCCTCGGCGGTGGGGCGTTTCTTCTGGGCCGCGGTCAACGGCCTGGAGGAGGAGGTTGAGGCCTGCGAGCCCGCAGGGTCCTCACGTGCCCGAGTTGCCGAGATCTTCGGTATCCTCGGCAACTTCATTATCGGTACCGAGCCCGGTACCGATATCGACAAGGTCAAGGGCATGGCAGCCGCCGCTGCTGCCGAAGAAGAAGAAGAGGACGGGCGTTTCTCGGCCATCATCTCGGGTCTCTGACCACAAAGAGATTCCTCCCAACAGTGGGATTTAAGCCTTGCCGCCCTGTTGTGGAGAGTCTGATGCGTAAACTCTCTGCAAATGGGGCAGGCCTGAACGTTGTGCCCCTCACCCAAACAAATCATGCACTTAGAATGTCGGTCAGAGAGGGCGACCTTCCTTCCAGAGGAGGCGCAGTGTTTGAAGAGAGCTGACATAAACCGGGTGCAAGGCAGGAAAGAAGAATCAAGAGTCCGAGAACACCAAAAGCAGTCCGAGATCCGAAATTGAAGTCAAAGCCAGAAAAGGGTCAAAACCAATCGAGAAAGTACCAAGCCAAGTCCGAAATCCGTGAGGGGTAGTCAAAAGCCAAATCCGAAGTCGAAAAACACCAAAAGCAGAATCGAAAAGCAAGCCAACAAGCAGAACCTTCTGTACGCTGAGGCGGACAAGAAGGAACTGAGGAGAGACCGTTAGTCGGCGGGAGGAGCATGCACAGCACCGGCGTGGGGGAGGGGTTCCCGCCAAAGCTAACGAGCTCTAGAATCTTCCAAACGCTACCGCGCAGGCGCAAAAGCTCCTAATGTATGAGGCACAGAGACCACGAAGAAGAAGGAGAACTTTTTAAAAGAGAGAAAGCAAGCCTTACTGAATGGGAAAGGGGGAAGAAAAGATCACCTAGAAGTGAGCTGGAAGAAGAGCAACATCTCCAACTAACAGCTTCTTAGATGAAGGACAAGGAAGAACCAGGAGGGGAGTCTGCCAGCACCAGGCTGCCAAGCCTCACCATCCTCTCAGCTCTTCCTGGTCAGCAGAGGGAGCTGATTCCCTTCTGGAGGCCTCCCTTGCACTTAAGCCAGAAAGCAGCCAAGCACTGATGGGACCTCAGCTGTGAAACACCACCATCGCCACCACCCCAAACGCGTGCACACTCACACTTGCCAGTGGAGAAAACCAAAGATGCTCCAGGACCAGCACAGAGAAGCACTGCCCCCCTCCCAACCGAGTTTCTGCCCACGCACCTTGGAGTAGTATTTAAAGACATCAGAGGCTGCACTCAGCTCCAGTACTCCATAGACAATCAGCTTGCAGAATCCAGCCAGCAGGTTACGTCGCTGGTGCAGCTGCTCGATCAAGAGCGCCTCATCTTCCTCACCGTCTGAGGCCAAGGGATGGAAGTGAGCAGGTTTGCCCCTCTGTTGGGTGTCCCATGCAAACCCCCTGGGGCCCCAGAGTTGTGCTGCCATCCCTGACCTTGAGCCTGGCAGTGGTTGAAGACGTGGTCCATGATGAAGCCGGCCAGCTGTGACTGCAAAGCTGGCTCCGCCTGATATGCCAGCCCAGCCAGTCCTGGGTACCCTCCTCCTCGGGCAGACTGTGGGCCAAAGATCAGGAGGAGATCGCTCAGGAGCACAAAAGCCTAGGGAGGGAAAATGGAGGACCAACACCGAGGGAGGGAGAGAGAGAGGGAGACAACCTGCACATTATTAGGAGAGAGAGAAAAAGGCAGGGCCAACCACTTGTCGGGAGTGCTTTGAGGGTTTTCCTGCATGGCAGGGGGTTGGACTGGATGGCCCTTGTGGTCTCTTCCAACTCTACATTTCTATGATTCTATGATTCTATAACCCAACAGAAGACAGGAGCAGCTCCCCTTCCACCAGGTGACAGCAGGAGCAGCAACCTAAAACTTCCTCCTCACCCGCTTTGCCATTTTTCTTTACCAGTTTCTGAACACCGGAATGTTCTGCATCAGTACAAGACTCACTGCCTTTTCTTGTACATACTGCAAAGTCAGCCCTAGTTAGTACTTTTGTGGGAGGCCACCAACAAACATCAAGTGCTGCGGGCTCTATTTCACTACCACTAAGGATTCCTTGCCCAAGAAAACCCTAGGTTCATAGGTCACCATAAGTCAACAGACAACATGAAAACACACACACACACACACACACGCACATATGCTGATTTGGTTAGTCCACAAAACCTATGAAGAGGCCTGAAGCTTGAGCTGATGGGGGACCCAGTCTGGTCAAAGAGAGACCTTGGTGCTTGGCAATTCCCTTCCCTACTCCTTTTGGAGTAGAAGAGGGCAGCTGACTAAATCTAGGAATTCAGTAACTGTTTCCTGACACAGAGAACGCTCCTGCGCTCTTTAATTAATTAAACAGACTTGCAATCAAGTGACCTTTAGGAACAAAATCATCTCTAGATCTTTGAGATGTGAACCGTTATACGGGAGGTGCCAAGTCACAATGCCTCCTTCTCATAAGATGGAACATGTAGAAGTGAGTCTGGTTTTACACATATGCTTATATTATGCATTGCATGTTGTATATTCCACTAAATGCTGTGCTTGCCACAATGCAGAAAAAAGTACCTGCAAACTACCTGCATGTGTTCAACTGATATAATGTAACCAGGCACGTGGGTGAGGTTGGAAAGTGAAGTGGGAAAAGCAGTGTGTTGTAAGAACGATGTGTGTTGACATGACCAAGCGGGCTGAGGAAGCAAGCCAACAACTGCTCAAGGTCAAGAAAGGCCAGGAACAGTGCCAGTCTGGGAAAAACAGGGCAATATTTTGCTAACCAATGAAAGTTAGCAGGCATGAATCTGCAATGGATTACTTATAAGAAAACCTACGATTGCTGTACAATGTAGTTCTAGCAACTTCTGTGGAAGTGTGCAGTTGCTACCCCCGACTATCCTTTGAATAAACTATTGTTAACTTCAGATTGTGCTCTTTGCAACAAAGGGTTGTCCTGTACATGACAGGCAGCGAGGCCCACCCCACTGTAGGAGAGGCGTCCCTGGAGTGGCAGCAGGGAGGGTTTCTGACTGCCACAGTCACTCGGGAATGAAATAGGTTTCCAGACACATTTCAACTGGGTTTTCGCCTTGGCTTTGGGATGTCACGTGCCTTTACATCTGCCCTGAGGGACAGCCCAGGCCGAGAGGAACGAGGTGGTGGTGGAAGAACAGTTTGCTTCCCTGTAACTGTGTTTCTTCGAGTGGTCATCTGTGCCCTCACACACAATGGGAATCTTTGTGATGTGCAGTAGCATTTCGGGAAGTTCCAGAACTGAGCAGCTTAGCAGGAACCCCTCCCCCGCTCGGTAGTGAGCATGCTCAGTCCCGCCAAGCCAACGGTCTTCCCTCAGTTCCGAAGTCTGCCAAGGAAGGGACCTGAAAAAGTGGAGACTGGGTGGGTGAAACACAGCTACAGGGAAGCAACCTGTTCTTCTTCTTCGTGGTCTCTGTGCCTCACACACAATGGGAGATTAAGTAGCTTACCACTGGACGGTGGGTCAGGTCCTAGACAACAGAGGACAGCACTGCACAACCAAAGTGGGCATCACGCTGGGCTCTGTAATCAAGGTGATAGTGGCAGACAAATGTTGAAGCTTGTGTCCACACAGCCACCCAAAAAAGTTCCTGCAGGTCGACTCCTTTGAGAGAGCTGCCGAAGAGGCCACAGCCCTGGTAGAGTGGGCGTCACCTGGCGAGTTTGTTGGCGGGGTGAATAGCCTGAACAACCTACTTAGAAAAGTGTTGAGTGGAGACTTTATGACCTTTTCGCCATCCACTGTAGCAAACAAAAAGATGTGGAGTGTGGCAAAAATCGAAGTTCATTGTAAATAGAAAACCAGCACCCGGTGCACATCAAGTGAGTGGAGAGAGCGCTCAAGAAGCAAAGATGGTTCAGGATAGAAAGTTCGAAGAATTATATCCTGGTTAAGGTGGAAGTCGGAGACAACTTTAGGAAGAAAAGAGAGGTCCCGCTGCAGGACCACCTTGTCCCTATGAAACACCAGGAGGGGTTCATCTGAATGTAACACTGTCAGTTCCCCCGCCCTTCTAGCTTATGTAGCAGTGATGAGGAATGCCCTCTTCAGAGTAAGGAGACAGTCATCAGATGTGGCCACAGGTTCAAACAGATGGCGCATGAGTTGGGAGAGGCCAAGAGACAGCGACCATGGACGAAGAAGAAAAGAAATGGGGGATAGAGGTGTTGGAGGCCTTTGAGGAACTGTTTGACCGTAGCATTTCTGACAAGAGCCAAGAAGGAGAGTCATGTGGTTGATAGGCAACAATCATGGGGAGGTAGACCTTAAGAGAGGAGAAGGCAAGTCTTTGTTCTCTTAGACACAGGAAGAAATGGGGCACTGTCAATAAGGCGGCGGGGAGGAAGCCTCAGTGTGGGTATCTGCAAAGGCAGTGAACTTGCACCACTTGTACTTGTAGAATCTGCGACTGGACTCTTTCCTATAAGCTGTGAGAATGCAAGGATGGCCAGAGGGTCTACAAGATTATCCTCCAAGCATGCAGGTGGAGGTGAGAGAGGTCTGGACGAAGCACGCGACCGTCCGAGTGCAAGAGGAGGTCGAGTGTGTGTGGAAGGGGCATTTGATGGCCCTGAAAGATGGTGAGGAGACATCCAAACCAATGTGGTCTCAGCCAATAAGGGGCTATGAGAATAGCGTCCGCTTTGTCCGTGGCAATCTTGGCCACCACTTGGCTCAGAACAGGAAACGGGGCGAAGATGTAAAGGAATCCCTTGTTTCAGGGAAACTGGAATGCGTCTCTGAGAGAGTAATGCCCCACGCCAGCTCTGGAGCAATAGCGGGGACACTTCCTGTTCTGGTAGGTGCCAAAGAGATCAACAGATGGAGTGCCCCATCAGGACACTATCTGGTGAAAGGTGGTGTTGGAGAGGGACCACTTGTAATGGCAGGCTGCGTCTCTCTCAGCATGTCTGCTGTAGCGTTGTCCTGTCCTGCCAGGTGGACTGCAATCGGGTGGCTCCGCAGTGGGATGCACCAGTCCCGTACCTGCAATATGAGATGGAGGAGAAGAGATGAGTGGGTGCCTCCCTGGTGATTGATGTAGCATAGAGCCGTCACATTGTCAGACCTGGACGGTCCTTCCTATGAGGAGTTTCCGGGAGGCCCAGAGTGCTTTGAAGATTGCCAGAAGCTCCAAGGCATTGACATGCAGATGCTTCTCCAGTCCAGTCCAGTGGTCCTGGACGAAGAGGTGATTGCAGTGGGCTCCCCAGCCAAGGAGAGATGTGTCGGTGGTGACAGTAAGGGACAACCAGGGTTCAGTAAAAGGCATTCGCGATGGTGGATGGTGAAGCAACAGCCATCAGCGGAGAGAATCCTTGACAGGATGTGGGATCCGAAGAATACAATGGTGGTTGTTGAGGAGAGGATCGAAATACCTGAGGAACCAGAGTAGAAACGGCAGCCAAAGGTGTCAAGATGATGACCCCTGTGATCAGGGGGAGAGCTCATGTGAGCTCTCTTACCCCTCTTAGTCTGGGAGAACTCAACAAGGATGGAATTCAGAGTGGGAGATTGAAAAGGAATTCCACATGCTTACGTTGGGTTTGATACAAGTGTTCAAGTCGATGAGGAATCGGCTGGAAGGAGGTCGGATGAGACGACGGATGTTTAATGACTTCCTGCAAGGCTGGTAAAAATGAAATTGGACCCGATGTGGCTGGACGTGAATCAACATAATGGAACATGTTGAGGCCCAACACACTGGCCATCCCGATGAGGATGTCAGAGAACTGTTTGATGTCCTCAGGTGCTGTATCTGGGGTTGGTTCTCCAAACGTAAGCGGAGTAAAGCTGTGAGATGGAGCAGAACTGGAAGAGTCACCATCAGAATCGTAAGACGCTCAAGACAGAGAAGACAGAGATTGGTGGGACTCGGGCTGGATTTGACGAAGATGGATCCGGTACCAATGATGGAACCAATACCGAGGTCGGTATCGAAGTCAGTACCGGAGCTGGAGCAGATGAAATTGGAAGAAAGGCTGGAATAGGTGAGACAAGAGACTGCGTTACAAGCATCGCTGGTAAGGTAGGCAGAGGAGGAGGGGCCGCATGGTCCTTTGGTGGAGGCCGAGAGACTGTAGCGGTCACTTGTGGTGGTAGAGAGACAGCCTGGTATCGAGGAGAGCGATCATGGGACCGACAATGGGAACGAGATGGAGAACGTCAGTAGTAAGCAGACCAGGATCGAGAACAGGACCAAGAAGGGCAGTACCAAGACGGATGGCGGTAGTGTAATCACAAGGGGGAGCAAGACGGAGACCAAGAGTGGCAAAGTCAGTGCAGAGACCAATAGTGAATGTCAGGATGGTATTGGTCAGG